>OVBA01004761.1:0-22299 GCA_900406435.1 Lepidium aucheri
AAAATGTGGGGGTGCTTAGCAAAAGTGGCAATACCACCTCCTAAAAAGGTCATAATCGGACCAAAAAGTATTGATTGTGTTTTTGTCGGATACGCACATAAAAGTTTTGCCTATAGGTTCGTAGTTATTAAATCAGAGATACCTGATATCCATGTCAACATGATAATGAAATCAAGAAATGCATCTTTCTTTGAACACGTGTTTCCATATAAGAATAAACAAAATCCAAAGAGAACTCGTGAAGAAAGAGATGACACGAATCATGAGCCTAGTACATATGGATCTTCTGAGTCTAACTTAGAAGATCACAAGATGAACCTAGACGCAGCTAAAGAGCTTGTCAGGAATAATCTCACGGTGATGATTTTTTATATGATTTTTCTTAGAAAATGAACCAAGAAATTTTACTGAAGCAATGTCTAAACCAGACACTTCCTCCTGGAAAGAAGCTGTCAACAGTGAGATGGACTCCATTATGCAAAATCATACTTAAGAGTTAACCGATCTCCCTGAAGGGTTTAAAGAACTTGGATGCAAATGGATTTTCAAAATAAAGTTGAAACCGATGGGTCAATAGACAAGCACAAGGCTAGAATCGTGGTGCAAGGATTCGGACAAAAAAAAGGTCTGGACTTCTTTGACACATATTCTCTGGTGACGAGAATAACCTCCATTAGAATGTTGATATCATTCCCAACATTAAGAGACTTTGAGATTCGTCAAATAGATGTAAAAACTGCTTTTCTAAATGGAGAATAAGAAGAGGAGATTTACATGAAACAATCTGAAGGGTTTGTTGTTCTAGGACAAGAATACAAAGTCTGTCGACTTGTTAAGTAAACAAGCTCCAACGCAGTGACATGTAAAATTTGATAATGTGATGATGTCAAATGGTTTCAAAATAAATGAGTGTGATAAATGTATCTACATTAAACAAACTAAAAATGCATATGTATTGCTCTCTTTATATGTAGATGACATGTTTATTATTGGAAGCAACAAGGACCTAATCCAACAAACTAAGAACTTACTCAACAGTAACTTTGACATGAAAGACATGGGTCTTGCTGATGTCATCTTAGGGATTACAATCACACGAACCTTTGATGGAATTATTCTATCACAAGATCACTATGCTAGAAAGATTCTTGAACAATTCAAGAACTATACAAATGGTACTGCAAAAACACTTGTAGACTTTCAACTTCACTTGACCAAAAACTCAGGTGAAGCAATATCACAGGTAGAGTACGCACGAGTAATAGGATGTCTTATGTACTTAACTAATTGTACTAGACCTGATCTAGCACATGCAGTTGATGTACTAAATTGTTACACAAGAAACCCAGGACATAAGCACTGGAAAACTATAACTAGAATACTAAATTACTTATAGTATACAAAATGTTATGGGTTGCACTATGGTAGATAACCTTAAGTTCTGGAAGGATACAATAATGGCAACTGGATTTCTGATTCCAAAAACTTAAAATCCACAATGGATACATTTTTACCCTAGGAGGTGCACCAATATCTTGGAAATCTTCCAAACAAACTCTTTTAGTTTGATCCACCATGAAGTCGGAGTTTATAACTTTAGATAAAGCAGCTGAAGAAGCACAATGGCTTTAAACTTTTTTGGAAGATATTCCTATGTGGGAGAAACCTCTGTTGGCACTACGCATTCACTGTGATAGTCAATCGGCTATAGCCCGAGCATAGAATAATCTTTATAATGGCAAATCTCATCATATAAGGAGACGATATAAAAATATTAGATATTTGATCTCAAGTGGTATTATCACAATAGATTACATCAAGTCAGCTGACAATCTAGCGGATCCTTTTACCAAAGGACTATCTCGAGATCATGTAGTAAAACCATCAAGAGGAATGGGTTTAAAGCCTATGACTTAAGAAGATGTTTGGTGAAAATCCTACCTACATGACTAGAGATCCCAATAAGTAGGTTCAAATGGACAAATAAATCAGAAGATATCTTCATAATGCACTGTGAGCATACGACTCTATCCTGTTCCTAAAGATGATAAAAAGTGCAACCAGTTGAAAGTTGATGATAAGTATTAAACTTTTAATGATTTAAGTCCAATATTTGGTTAATAAGTGAAGTATTACATGTTACTTCTGAACATCCAAAAGTTTGGAAAATCACCTAGTAAGTGTGAAATAAAGGCCGTTTCTAGGAGAATGAAGGCAAGGCTATACTCTCCAAGTTCACTCATGAATTACCAGGCAAAGTTCAAGGCCAAAATGAACACAATAGAGAACTTAGTTCTACTATAAAGTGAGTTGGTTTATATTTGTTGTCTAAGTTTACACTAAACTTCTGGATGGTTCAAGACATCATGTTCACCTCCTGGCTAAGTAAATCCGACATATATGAACAATGAGTGGTTCAAAGCTAAAAAATACTACTTACTTAGACACAACACATTTTCGTCTACACTCTCGAAAGTCTGACTTCCTTTACTCAGACTTTCTTTGAGCCGGAAATCGTTCCTTTCTCATGTGAACCCACGCCTTCCTTTGTTGCCTTGATTTTGATATTGCTTTTTCTTTTGCCCAATGTTAAGCATTGTCTTCTCATGAAGCTATTTGACCATCCTAGCTTTCTTTTTCTTATCTAAGTTCACACGCTTATTGAAAGGTATATGTGATAGATCCAATGGAGTTAAGAGATTAAAACCGTACACAATCTGAAAAGGTGAAAAGTTAGTAGCCAAATGGGTGGAATGATTATAAGCAAACTCAATATGAGACAAACATTCTTCCAAAGTTATGATATTCCTTATAATTATAGCATGCAACAAAGTTGATAAAGTCCCATTGACTACTTCAGTTTGCCCATTAGTTTGTGGATGACAAGTAGTAAAAAATAACAACTTTGTTCCTAACTTAGCCCACAAGGTTTTCCAAAAGTCACTAAGGAACTTAGCATCTCAATCTAAAATAGTCGTCCTAGGCATTCAATGTAAGCGTACAACTTCCTTAAAGAAATCAACAACATGTGGAGTATCATTAGATTTGTGACAAGGAATAAAACATGCCAATTTAGAAAATCGATCTACTACAACAAAGATAGAATCCTTACCTCTTTTAGTTCTAGTCAATCCAAGGACAAAGTCCATTGAGATATCAGTCCAGGGTTCACTCAGAATAGGTAAATGAAGATACTTACCTTGAGGTTGGACTTTCGACTTAGCTTGCTTACAACTCACACACCACACAAACTTGTTCCACATCTCTTTTCATATGCGACAATGGAAATGTTCGTTCAAAACAGCCATGGTCTTGGCAACTTCAAAATGTACCATAAGGCCTTCTCCATGTGTTTCCTTGACCAAAAGATCTCTCAAAGAATAATTAGGAATGGATAATTTGTTTTTCAATGAATAGAAAACCCTCATAGAGATAGAACTTTCCATGCGCATGCTTCACACAAGGCCTAAAATCTTCTTGAAAGTCAAGGTCAGATTCATATAGCTCTTTTATGTGCTCAAACCAAGAACCTTAGCATCAAGTGTAGAAAGTAGCACTTATTTTCTTGACAATGCATCACCCACAACGTTTTCGTTTCTTTCCTTATATTCTATGACATAAGGAAATGTCCCAATGAATTCTATCCATCGAGCATGGCATTTGTTTAACTTTTGTTTGCCGTTCAAGTGCTTCAAAGACTTATGATCCATATGAATCAAAAACTCCTTTGGCCAAAATAGGGCTCCCATGTTTGCAAAGCTCTAACTAAAGCATATAAATCCTTGTCATAAGTCGGATATTTTAGAGTTGCTCCTTCAAGCTTCTCACTAAAGTAAGCGATTGACTTCTTTTCTTGCATAAGCACAACTCCAATACCTACACCTGATGCATCTCATTCAATCTCAAAAGTTATATTAAAGTTAAGCAAATACAAAAGTGGTGCATTGCTGAGTTTCTCTTTAAGTTGGTGGAATGCATTATCTTGAGCTTCTCCCCATTTTAATCCAACATCTTTCTTGATCACTTCAGTAAGTGGGGTAACAATGGTGCAAAAAGCACGAACAAACTGTCGATAGAATCCAGCAAGGCCATGGAAACTTCAAACTTCTCCTAAAGTTTTAGGACTTGGCCATTCTCAGATTGCTCTCACTTTCTCCTAGTTGACTTGAATGTCCTTTGCACTCACAACAAAGCCTATAAATACAAGGTTATCCGAACAAAAGGTTCACTTCTTCAAGTTAGCATATAGCTTTTCCCTTTTTAGAACACCTACAACAAATTTCAAATTCTCAACGTGTTCTTCTAAGCTTTTGCTAAAAACCAAAATATCATCAAAGTTGACAACAACAAACAAACCAATGAAAGACCTCAAAAAAAATTCATTAATCTCATGAACGTGTTGGGTGTATTAGTTAATCCAAAAGGCATGACCAACCACTCATAAAGACCATGTTTTGTTTTGAAAGTACTTTTCGATTTATCACCCTCTCTCATTCCAATTTGGTGATATTCACTCTTAAGATCACTTTTAGAAAAGGCACAAGAACCATGTAACTCATCTAGCATATCATCCAAGCGAAGGATGTCTATAATTTACCATGATATGTTGCTGGCTCGACAACCAACACACATACGCCAAGTTCCATCTTCTTAGAAACTAGAAAATCTGGCACGACACATGGGCTTGTGCTCTCATAGATATAGCCCTTCTTCATCAGCTCACTCACTTTCTTTTGCAACTCCTTGGTCTCTTCGGGGTTGGTTCAGTAGGCTTCCTAGTTTGGAATGGATGCTCCGAGTACAAAATCTATTTGATGCTCAATCCAATAGATTGGAGGTACACCATTAGGGTTCTTATCCAGAATTACATCTCCAAAATCTTATATCAAAAAAGTAAGAGCATTAGGTAAATCGGGGTTGAGGTTAGCAGAACTCATAAGGACTTCTTTTTAGGTAAGTACAATCATAGGCTGATTTGAAACTAAAGCTCTGTTTATCTCACTCGATCTCACAAAGAAATTTTGGTCTTTTCTCTCTTTTCTCTCTTTGTGTGTTTCACTCTTTAGCTCACTCTTTTTCTATTCACTCATTTTATGTGTTCCTCTCTCAAGTTCTGATGCGATACTGGGCAGCTCCACTTCAAACTCAATCTCAACACTTGACTAGTGCAGCTCGAGTTCAATTTCAACACTAATAGAACGTGGAAATGGTTGTGGAACCAAAGAGAAGAGCGATCAAATGCAACACATTTATACCTTGATGCTTGTGATGACTATTCTAGAAGGTTAACCATAGAGTGTGTAGCTTGATCATACTCATTTTTCCTTATGTGAGTTTTATCCTATTGGATTTTTTCTTAAGATTTCTAATGAGGATTTTGGGCTACACTATCAAGAAACTCTTTGGGTTAATGAGTTTAACCATGAAGAAGTATAAAAACGTGGCTTAAGACTCCAAGTGCCATCACGTAGATTATTAGAAGATCTTTGGGCCAGAAAACATTCAAAAGGCCATGGGAATATTATCTATCAAGTCCAGCCCCTTTTAAGCATGTCTAAGACCCAATGAGGCCAAAAATGAAGAAAATATTTTTCTGCCCAAAAGGAGTGAAGAAAATAGAGCATGAAGAGTGATCTTTTGAATATTCAACTTATTATTGATGCTTTAACAATTTTCAAGACAAGCCTTTATTGCTGACTTAAGGCTTTGTCTCCCTTTCTTCTTCCTTTATATTTTTGTGGCCACAACTGAAAGAAAACAACCAATTTTTATGAAAAACTTTTTTTATGCTCAGGTTATGGATTTCTTCTTCTTTTTCGATTATGATCTTGTTCGGCTTATCAAAAGGTCTTTCCACAATCTTTTGTGGTGTCCATTCCACCATCTCGTTTGGAGTTCGTTTGTCGTCTCTAACATAAGAATATCCACTCATCATCTTGTCTTTGGAGTTTATTTATCGTTTCCTAGTCAAGCCTATAAACTCCAAATCCTCTAAGTGTTGAAAATGGGATTGATTCCTTTGTGGGATGTATCTGGCAGTATTAGAGCACACTTGGAGGTTGAGTCATTTCTATATATCATCTCTTGTCTTTTCCTCTTCTTCAATCCATTTTCTCATCTCTCACCATTCTGTTCTAATAAAAGAAAATCATAAAAATCATGTTAACTGTTAGTTCTGTATCATAATCATCATGATTGCTTGATCATCGTTTGATTCTTCATTTCTGCTGTATCCGTATTGTTTGTTTACAACATTCACTATCTGTTTTCGTGTGTCTTTTCGTATTCTTTATCACTTCTGTATGAAAACATGGAGTTTTTGTGTTAATATCATTTTTTTGGGTTTTAGGTATTCATGTAACTGTTCGTTTCCATTAGATCTGTGTTTGTTTTTGAAATCACTAAGTAATTTCTTAGATTTGCTCATTTTTGTCTTTTGAATCAGTTAGTTTGTTAGATCTCTGTGTTTTACCTATAATTTCTTCATTTGTCTATTCATCTTCCTTGAAAATCGCACAATCAAATGTTTAGAAGAATAGATTTGTTGAATGATATTGTAACTGTATCGATTTGAGTGTTTACTTGCTTTAGTTACGAGATTCGATTGAGTGCATCCTTTTAACGTGGTGGAGTGAGCTGTCGTGATTGTTAAAAACGTTCAAATTTGCTTCAGTTTTAGATGATCTGATACTCATGGTTAGATTTGTGCCTTTTGGACTCTTTTACTGGTTTATTTTTGTTCTCAGTTGTAGAATACCATGGAAGGAGTTCAACATGGAGCAAATTATATCAAACTCCTTACACTTCTAACTCTGTGATTTATGTTAATTTTTTTGTCAAATTGTTCTTAAAATTCTTCCATGCGGTGATAGTTGATCAATATCAAACTATATCTTTCTAACCATGAGTATCAAATCATCTAAAACTAAAGCAAATTTGAACCTTTTTAACAATCACGACAGCTCACTCCGCCACATTAGAAGGATGCACTCAATCGAATCTCGTAAACAAAGCAAGTAAACACTCAAATCGATACAGTTACAATATCATTCAACAAATCTATTCTTCAAAACATTTGATTGTGCGATTTTCAAGGAAGATGAACAGACAAATGAAGAAATTATAGGTAAAACACAGAGATCAAACAATACTAACTGATACAAAAGACAAAAATGAGCAAATCTGAGAAATTACTTAGTGATTTCGAAAACAAACACATATCTTATGGAAACGAACAGTTACATGAATGTTTATAACCCAAAAATATGAACACAAAAAATTCACATTTTCATACATAAGTGATAGAGAATACTAAAGACACACAAAATAAGATGGTGAAAAATGTAAACAATGATAAGGATGTAGTGGCATGAGAAGTCAAACGATGATCAAGCAATGATGATGATTTTGAAATAGAACTAACAGTTAACACGATTTTTATGATTTTATTTATTTAGAACGGAATGGTGAGAGATGAGAAAATGGATTGAAGAAGCAGGAAAGACAAGAGATGATAGATATAAGTGACTCAACCTCCAAGTGTGCTCTGATACCACCTGATACGTTCCTATGAACAAACCACCCTAGATCTCTCTGTATTGGTTGTTTGCGAAGAGATCTTCCTGCTTCTCAAGTTGCGAATCGTTCTGGGAAACTTCAAAATGGACACTCGACCCCTTTCACTCATGATTATTGGTCGAGTGTTGCTGAAAACAGATTGTAAGAATGTCGAATCGATGAATAACAACGTGGTGAAGTTAGAGACGATTTGGAGCGGATCTGATGTGCAACGTGAGAATATGGTGGATTCGAAAGTGGATTGAGGGAAACTTCCAGAGGTAATAGATGATCCTCTAGACATTCTAGGCTCTGTCCTTGATAGATATTACACACTAAGTCAAGGACTGATAAAGCTAGTTCTTCTAGCAAATAATCAAGCAAAAGAGAGATATTTTGATTAAACTGCTTGATGAATATGAAAAATTATGGTTTTTGGAGTATATATAGAAAGGTGACATGAAAATGGGCTTAAAGACGTCTCATGGGCCAAGCTTAAACGTATATAAGACCCAAATCTACTAAATAGAAAATAAAAGGCCCAAATCTTATACTTAGCCAAATTTCTTCTTCTCTAGTTCCTTCTTAGCTTGTTATCAATGGGGATAGATGTAAGAGTGTGTGTTAACATGCCTTGTTAAAAACTTTGGTCTAGAAAACCCAAGGGGACAAAAATAGACACAAGGAAAAGAGTGCAAGAATACACACCTCCCATTGACAACCCTTAGCTAGCTAGATCTAGACCAATGTGGTCGGATTGAGCCGTGGGAGTAAGGTTGCTCTCAGCCGGTATTAGAAATATAATAACAGCCTGCTTGAGTTGTTTCGTCTGGCTTGAGTGATTGCTCCACTTGTTATCTCTAGTGCATGTTGTGCTTGTTCTGGTTCTAGCTCATTCTCCTATCCTTGTTCAGGTTCAAGCTGATAGTCCATTATCATATCATCCCCTCACACTTGAGATGGATTTGACCCCAAATCCGAATCATCTGAAACAAAAGGCACGAGAACAACAACGTTAAAGCTATTACTCATAGTATACTTACCTTGCAAATTCAGCTGATAGCATTGTTGTTGATCTTTCTTATGATGTTAAAGGGACCGTCCATCCTAGGCATCAGCTTGGAATTTCTCTTGTGGAAAATGGTCCTTCCTCAGGTGAAACCAGACCATGTTGCCTTCTTTGAAGATAAGCTCCTTGCGGTTTTTGTTGGCTTGTTTGGCATATTTGTCTGTCCTTTCTTTTATGTTCCTCCTTGCCTTCTCATGAATCTATTTTACCAATCATGCCTTCTTTTCTTCATCTAAGCTTAATCTTTCACTCACAGGTAAAGGCATTAGATCCAAATGGAAGATGGGATTGAACCCATAAACAATTTCAAAAGGAAAAAAATGCACAACATGATTATATGCGAATTCAACATGAGGAAGACATTCTTCCCAAGTATTAATATTCTTCCTAACCAAAGCTCTAAGAAGTATAGATAGAGTCATATTGACTACTTCAGTTTGCCTATCAGTTTGTGGGTGACAAGTTATAGAAACCAAAAGCTTAGTACATAGCTTAGACCACAATGTTTTCCAGAAGTAGCTAAGGAACTTACATCACAATTAGAGACTATAGACTTAGGCATACCATGCAATCATATTACCTCTTCACAGAAAAATCCAGCAACATTAGTAGCATCATCAGTCTTATTGCATGGTATAAAGTGTGCTATCTTAGAAAACCTATCAACAACCACAAATATAGAGCCTCTACCATTCCTAGTCCTAGGAAAACCAAAAACATAGTCCATAGCGATGTCATGCCATGGGTGCACAAGAATAGACAAAGGAGTATACAAACCGTGTGGTTGTGTTTTGGCCTTGGCCATCTTACACGGGCATTTGGCATAGAATCGTTCCACATCTTGTATCATGTGTGGCCAATGGAAGTGTTCTTGCATAACCTGCAAAGTCTTAGCAACTCCAAAATGTCCCATTAAACCACCTCCATGTGCTTCCTTTCAACAAACGGTTCTCACTAAAAAGAGTTAGGTACACACAAGCGGTTATTATAAAAGAGAAACCTTCATGTTGATAGTACTTTCCAGAAGCAAACTTTTCATAATCAGCATATATTTTCTCAAAATCTGGATCAGTTTTATATTGAGACTTAATGTGTTCAAAACCCAGCAATTAAACCTTAGAGAATTAAGGAGAGCATACATTCTGGATAATGCATCGGCAGCAACATTATCCTTACCTTTCTTATACTTGATCATATAATGAAATGTCTCTATGAACTCAATCCAACGAGCACGTCTGTTTTTCAATTTCCGCTGACTTTTTTAAAATACTTTAATGACTCATTATTTGTGTAAATAACAAACTCCTTAGGCCATAGGTAGTGCTGCCACATTTGTAAGGCCCTCACCAAAGCATTCAGCGCCTTATCATAAGTGGGATAGTTCAACATTGATTCTCCAAGGTTTCATTATAGTAGGCAATGGCCTTCTTTTCCAGCATTAGTACAGCACCAATTCTAACACCAGATGCATCACATTCGATTCCAAAAGTTTTAAGAAAATCAGGTAAAGCTAAAATAGGAGCATTGGTGAGCTTCTCTTTTAAGGCTTGGAATGCATTTTATTTTGCTTGTTCCCATCTGAAGTCCACGTCCTTTTTGATTATTTCTGTCAATGGTGCACACAAGGTGCTATAATCCCTCACAAACCGCCTATGGAACCCAGCTAAACCATGGAAGCTGCGAACTTCACTCACTGTCTTGAGACTCGGCCACTCTTTGATGGCTTTAACATTTTACTCATCCACCTTAACTCCATATGCACTAACAACAAAGCATAAAAGGACAAGGTTATCCGTTTCAAAGGTACATTTCTGCAAGTTAGCATAGAGCTTTTTCCTTTGAAGTGACTCTAGAACTAATTCCAAATGATGCACATGATCACCTAGACTCTTGTTGTACACCATAATGTCATCAAAGCTAACAACCACAAAGACTCCTATGTATGATCTCAAAACATTATTCATTATCCTCATAAACGTGCTAGGTGCATTTGTTAGCCCAAATGGCATTACTAACCACTCATAGAGTCCTTGTTTTATTTTAAATGCAGATATCCATTCATCCCCTTCTTTCATTCTAGTATGGTGATACCCACTCTTAAGATCAACCTTAGAAAACACACTAGATCCATGCAACTCATCAAGCATATCATCTAGCCTAGGAATGAGATGTCGATACTTTAACGTTATATTATTAATGGCTCTGCAATCTACACACATTTTGTAGCTTCCATCTTTCTTTGGGACAAGTAGTACAAGACCAACACAAGGACTGATACCTTCTCTGATGTGTCCTTTCTTCATCAGCTCCATCACTTGTTTCTTGAGTTTCTTTGTTTCCACCAAATTGGTTATGTATGCAGGTTTCTTTGGCAGAGAAGCTCCTGGAATGAAATCGATTGGATGCTCAATTCCCCTAATTGGTGGTAATCCTTCTAGTATCTCCTCTGAAAAAATGTCCTTAAACTCCTGCAAAACATTTTTGATACTACTCAACAAAATCGGTTCTAAAACAGGCGACGTAGCATTGCTTTCTTTAAATACAAAGAGTAGATTATTTTTAGAACTTCCTTTTGAATGAGTCGTGGTCGTGATAGTAGCTGTAGGTGAGTTCTCTTTCTGTCTCATTTTCTATTGATCCAAGTAGACCTCATGTGGACACATTGGTAGCAGAACTGTTTTTCTTCCCTTGAACTCAAAACTATGTTGGTTTGTGAACCCATCATGTGTCACATTGCGATCTGATTGCCAAGGCTGACCAAGCAGAATGTGACAAGTTTCCGTAGGTAGATTATCACACAGAATCTCATCTTGGAACTTTCCAATAGCTAAAAGGACTAGCACTTGTTTATTAACAGGTAATTCTCCATCATTGTTCAGCCATTGTAGCTTGTAGAGTCGTGGATGGGGAATTTCTTTGAGTCCTAATTTCTGAACCATTTTTCAACTAGCCATGTTGGTGCAGCTACCACCATCAATAATCACACTGCTGATCTTGTCTATTACCATGCAACGAGTGTGGAACAAGTTCTCCCTTTGTTCATGATAAGAATCCTTGGTAATAACACTGAGGGCTCTATGGTTACAAGAAGATGACCTTTAAGTGGCGGCTCACATTCAGCATCTAATGGCTCATCTGACTTCTAATCCTATGATTCAAACTCTCCATTAGCTCTTATCATGATTACTTTGTTGTTGGGACAGTCACTAGTATGATGTCCCAAACCATAACATTTGAAGCACTTGAGATCTCTAGCTCTGAAGTTAGTCTTTACAGGTTCCTTAGACCCCTTGGTTCCACCTGGTTTGACCTTTTTTGAGGTAGAAGACTTGTCCTCAAACTTTAAACTCGGTTTCAAATCTTTCTGTAAACTAGATTTAGCATAACTCGCTCTGTTGGAATCGTAGCTCGATTGAGTACCCTTTCTCTTCAGTTGTTTCTCATACATGAGTACCTTGTGAAGCAACTACTCTATGTCAACATAGTCACTTATTTCCAGAAGATCAATAAGATCTCGATTGAGTCCTCCCTAAAACTGTGACATAGTAGCTTCATTACTTTTTTGAATATCAGCTCTCAACATCAAAGTTTCCAGCTCTTGATAGTACTCATCTGCTGATTTGGATCCTGAGTTAGATTCCTCAATCTAGTGTGAAGTTTCTCGATGATAATGGCTTGGTACAAATCTCTTTCGAAGTAGCTGTTTCATTTTCTTCCAACTAGGAATGGGAAGTTCTCCATTCTTTCTCCTTGTTGTTACTAGCTGATCCCACAAGGTAAGAGCGTAGTCATAGAACTCAGTAGCTGTATACCGAACCTTACTCTCCTTAGTGTAGTACTAACACTTAAACACTAGCTCAATCTTCTTTTCCCACTCTTGATAAGCATCTAGATGACTCTTCCCATGAAAAGATGGGATTTTTAACTTCTGACCATGGGAAGCATTAAGTAGTTGAGGTGCTTCTTCTCTCACACGTCTCCTGCTGTGACGACTATGCTGAGACTTGTCACTGCCGTAGTAGTATGTAGTGTCCTCATCATGAACTGAATGTACTCGACCCAAATCTGGTAGTTGAGGCTGTACGTGGTTGCCATTGTTGTTAGCAATTCCATTACCATCATGTGATTGCTCAAGAGAAGGCTGTATTCCTCTCTAAACTCTTCGAACATTTCAGATATCAATTTTCTCATATTTGCAGTCATACCTTCCGTCCATAACTTGTTTTATGCTGGAACTTCTTCAGTTTCTTCTTCAGCCATTGTTCCTGCAACAAATCAAAAAGAGAAGTAAGTGAACTGATCTTTGAAAGACAAAAAAGATTAGAAATAGTTAAAAGATGATTCTGCAACCTAGAAGTTTAAAGGTCATGCACAGATTTCAAAAGAATACTAACACTCTTAAGATGGAATCTGAAAGGTTTTATGCTCAGAATACTTTCATAAACTAGATCTATAAAGTTAAAGTAGAGATCTAACAAGGTTCAATGGTTTTCTAACAAGCTTGACAATAGATCTGGTGATTTTGTGACTTGAGAAATAGGAATCTGATGAGTCTTTTCGAAACAACCTGATACAAAGGAGGCTCTGATACCACTTGATATGTTCCTATGAATAAACAACCCTGAATCTTTCTGTAGTGGTTGTTGGCGAAGAGATCTTGCTTCTTCTCAAGTTGTGAATTGTTTTGGGGAAACTTCAGAATGGACACTCGACCCCTTTCACTCACGATTACTGGTCGAGTGTGGCTGAAAACTAATCGTAAGAATGTAGAATCGATGAATAACAATGTGGTGAAGTTAGAGGCGATTTGGAGTGGAGCTGATGTGCAAACTGAGAATATGGTGGATTCGAAAGTGGATTGGGATAAACTTCTAGAGGTTTTGTATGATCGTCTAGACTTTATGGGTTTTTCCTTGATAGATATTACACACTAAATCAATGATTGAGAAGGCTAGTTCTTCTAGCAAAGGATCAAACAAAAAAGAGAGTTTTTGATTAAAATGTTTGATGAAAATGAAGAACTAGAGTTTTTGGAGTGCATAAAGAAGAAAGCCACGAAAATGGGCTTAAAGAAGTCTCATGGGACAAGCTTAAATGTATCTAAGACCCAAATCTACTAAACAGAAAATAAAAGGCCCAAATCTTATACTTAGCTAAATTTCTTCTCATCTAGTTCCTTCTTAGCTTGTCAATGGGGATAGATGTAAGAGTGTGTATTAACATGCCTTGTTAAAACCCTAGTTCTTCATTTTCATCAAGCATTTTAAGTCTTGGAATTAGAAGTACAGATCCATCGTAGGCATCAGCTTGGACTTTCTCTCGTTTGTATAATGAACCTTATAGAATCCCACAAAGAAATCAGTTCCATTTTCGGCACTTAGATGATTTGGATTTGATAGGCTTGACTAGGACACGACAAGCGAACTTCAAAGGCAAGATGATGACTGGATATTCTCAGGTTAGAGATGACAAACAAACTCCAAACGAGATTGTAAAATGTTGGACACCACAAAAGGTTGCGGAAAGACCTTTTGATAAGTCGAAAAGGATCAAAAATCTACAAAAAGAGATCCATTACCAGAACATAAGAATCGTTTTTCATAAAAGATTGGTTCTTTTCTTACAATGGTGGCCACGAAAATATAAAAGAATAAGATAGGAAGACAAAGCCTTAAGTCAGGAATAAAGGCTTGTCTTGAAAATTGCTACAACATTAATACTAAGTTGAATATTCAAAGGATGACTCTTCATGCTCTATTTTCGTCACTCCTTTTGGGCAGAAAACTATCTTCTTCATTTTTGGCCTTATTGGGTCTTAGACATGCTCAAAATAGGTTGGACTTGATAGGTAATATTCCCAATGGCCTTTGAATGTTTTCTTGCCCAAAGATCATCTAAAAATCCACTTGATGGAACTTGGAGTCTTAAGCCACGTTTTTATATCTCTGATGGGCTTAAAACTCATTAACCTAAAGAGTCTCTTGATAGCGTAGCCCAAAATCCTCATTAAAAGTCTTAAAGAGAAAACTCAGTGGTATAAAATTCACTTAAGGGAAAAAGAATGCGATCGAGCTACATACTCTATGGTTAACATTCTTGAATGCTCACCTCAAGCATAAAGGTATGAATGTGTTGTATTTGATTGCTCTTCTCTTTGGTTGCACAGCCGTTTCCACGTTCCATTAGTGTTGAAATTGAACTCGAGCTGTGCACCAGTCAAGTGTTGAGATTGAGTTTGAAGTGGAGCTTCCCAGTATCGCATCATGCCCTCCCACTTGAAAAGGATTTGACTTCAAATCCATATTATATACAAGGAAATACAGCAAATTAGTAATTAAGAAATGAACTAGAGCCATGAAGTTACCTCCAAATATGTGTATTCTCATCTTTGGCTCGATGTTGCATCTGGTGGCTCTTCCTTGTTCTGAATGAAGAGACAAAGATTCAAGTATCTAGTTTGGAGCAGATCGGGTGGCTTGAATCGTTGATCATCCTCTCTTCTAGTACGATTGAACACAGTTCTGGAACCTCTTTTTGGAGTTTCTTTCCTTAGGTAATTCCAGTTTCAAAACTTAAAGTGATAACTCAATTGTTGCCTTGGTCCATAATAAAATTGATTACTAAGAAATTGAATTATCTTTGCCCTTGAATCCTTGTCAAGAACAAGACGTCATGCATAAAATAAATTCTCACGCTGCACATTCTCCTCTGGCTTGCTTTGCATTCTCAAATATCTTCTAGCTACTAAAATATCCATTTTGGTTGTGGGCACCTCAAGCTCATCATTAGATGGCATAGAATTTGAAACCACTTCATGTTCGGTTTCATACTCTCCATTGGCTCTAAGTATTGTGGCCCTCTTGTTCGAACATTCATTTGCATAATGCCCCCTGTCATGACACTTAAAACATTGCACATCACTGTTTCTTGTAGATGAGGATTAAGTTTTATCTTTGACTCTTGCCGATTAGGATTTGGCTTTGATTCAAACTCAGGCTTCTGAATAGTTTTGTCTTCACGTGAGTAGGTCGGACATTGAGTATTAGAACTCGAGCCATAAGTTTTTTGTGTGTTATCCTTCCTCTTGACCTACTGCTCAACAAAGATAGTCTTATACAACATATCTTCGAACTCCATATAGTGTTGCATTTCCACTCGATCTTGGATCTCACATTTCATACCACTAAGAAATAGGGCCATGGTAGCCTCACGATCTTCGTTTATATTGGGTCGCATCAGGATTATTTCCATCTCCTAGAAATAATCCTCCACACTACGGTTCCCTTGGACTAATCTTCTAAGTTTTTGATGCAGCTCTCGATGGTAGTGACTAGGAACAAATTGTTGCCTCATCAACGCTTTCATGTCTTCCCAAGTCTCAAAGGGTCGGGCTGAGGATAACCTAGGAGGACTTAATGCACGCCTCATCAACACTTTCATATCTAGGTTTCTTTCGACTAGAGTTAGATGAGTTCCCCTCTCGACCATAGCAGTCAACTTCTTCTCCTTGTCCTTCAGCCCGTGGTGGAGCTCTTTGTCTCTTAGGCAGCTGAGGTTGTTGTCTAAGTGTCACCTACGCCCATGGACTGCTTCCATCTCATTTCTCAAAAATCAGGTCATTTCTCCCATCAAAGCCTGAATTTGGAGATTTGGAACTCCATGTGTTTGCTCACCCTCTAAATTGTTTTTATGTCGTTTGAAATATTTAGAACCTATAAAAGAGAAGATTTGTTAGTAGGAAAATGCCTCACAATCTTTCAAATATTTGTCACACAAGTGTTCCACTCAAATATTTGGCTTTTCTCTAAATTGTTCTCACAACCTTACTCCTATTTCCTCTATTTTTTGGTTCTCACATTGTTCTTATAGAACTATTCAAACTTTCTTTGATATGCTTTCTTCAAGGGTCAATGGCTTAACAAGTGTCCCACAACACGAGATCTTGGTACACAATCGAACAAGCTTTATTTATTTTGATTAAATAGTAAAAGATGGAGAATTTAGATGATGATATAATACAAAGTGATTTTGAATATAAGGGGTTGTTTTTTTATAAAACAAGACAAAAAGATAAGAGATGAAGAGCTTTTTTGTTTAGGAAGAGAAGATGAAAAGATAAAAGGTAAAGAAATAAACAAATTTGGAAGTGTGCTCTGACACCAAAATAATGCGGAATTCCAAAGAATCGACACGTTAAGTTGTAAGGATAATCTTTAGTTTTCAAAGAACTTGAGTAACCCACCTTAGGTGTATCAAATCTAAGATTGTTTCTACTTCAACTCATCTTCAGTCAAGCAAGATGATGGAACCACCGAATGTAGACTCGAGTAGCCCCCACCTTTAGTAAACTAAACCGAAGATTATAGCTTTTTTGACTCGCCTCTTCAAGCCGATGGCAAAGAATAACCACACAAGTATGATGAAAAATATTTGATATACCGATTTAATTACTTGGATATGTCACACCAAGACAGATTGAAAGGTCCACAAGGAACAAAAGAGAATCACTCTCATCTATATTGATAAAAAGTTGGATGATCCTCAAATGAGAATTAAATGAGTTTATAAAAAGAAAGAAAGGACTATAGAATAATCTAGACTTATTACATGTTTGGAAATAAGTAAAGGCTACTTATTAAATGACAAAAAAGTTACTTAGACTTTGAATGAAAATGACTCTTAAACTTTTGTCCTCCAGAATGCCCTATAAACTTCTAATTTCGTCACTATTTATGGGCTAGAATTTAAGGCTTGATTTAATACTCTTCTTGGACTTGCAGAAGGCTTCAAGGAGGCTGGATTTGGTAAGTATGAAGTCCAATGGATTTTGCATGTTATTCTTTGTCAAAAAGGCCTTGAATAAATCCACAACTACTCTCTTCGATATGTTTAGTTTGTGATATTGTAATTCGACCTGTTGGAATCTCCATAGCCCCCTTGTGATCTACCTTGCTTAGCTCTAAGTTCTTCTTACCTTCCTTGCTCTTTTCCATGATCATATCAAGAGCGTTTTTGGGTTTTAACTTGCTTTCCCTTATTGCAAGGGCCACACACGAAATCTTGCTTTTGCTGAAGCTTATGAAGACCAAAAAGAACCTCTTGATTCACTAGCTTCACCATTGTTTGATAGTTCATATATCCTAACCGTTGGTGCTACAGCTCTGTCTCATTCTCATGAAGGGCACTCATGCACTTGTTGTCTAGTGTCCACATATAGCAGTAATTTCCTTACCATACTCCTTCAAGAACAACAACTCCCCGAGTGTTATATGCCCTACATCCAATTTTGGTGAGTGTTACATCTAGATCAGGATACCACAGCTGACTAATACTTATGAAAATCGCTTTTAAGCCATCCGTGAAATACACATTGCTCAGCCTAGGTTGGTTGTATCCACCAGTATCTTCCTTTCCTTTGAGTTGCCCTTTGGCTCCTCGTCCAAAGTCACTTTTTTGGGAGATTTTTTCAAAGTTCATGAGATTTCCCTCTTTTCTGGCCATATGTCTTGATCAACCACTGTCAATGTACCATCAATATGTTGTCGAGTTGTTTAGATCCTTGTCTGACGTATATGCAACCTAACAATATAAATCTAGCTTCATGATCCAAACCCTATTACAATTTTGATGACCTTTGTAGTACTGATGTTGATACATGATCATGCGAAGACAACCCTGAAACCTATAACACTAAGACCTGATATGACCGTACTTACCACAATACCGACAGTTTGGTTGTTGTTCCCTGTAGGTTTGATATGAGTTCCAATTGTATTGACCATACTTCTGTTGTTGACTGTGTCTGTTTGAGGTTGACTGAGCTGCTCTTGTAGCTTTGGTATGATTCGGTGTTGTAGCCTTCTTAGTGACTTATGCTTTAACAAAGGTAGTGTTTTCAGTCGTGTTCTTATCACCAAGATAACCCATACCCCAGTTTGCTTTATCTATTCTCCCAGATTGTAAAGTTTTGTTGAGATCTTTTCTGCTTTTGGGGAGCATCTTAATGTTCTTCAAGTAATCTGAAAGACGACTCTCGAGCTCTGTATTTTTTTCCTTTTCTGTCTCCAACTTTGTGTTTAATCATTGGACTTTCTGTGATAGTAATTTGTTTACAGAAATTAGCTTCCCCGTTTTCAAAAACCAGCTTACCGATTTTCTCTGTTAAATCAACAAGATTTCTAACTACGGTCTGTAATTCATCGATAGTAGACACTCCCTAATTCTCTTCATCATCAGAGTCCTGGTCAGTTTTGACAGCTTATTATCTCGAACAACAGATGTCTTTGTCTCTACATGATTTTCAGAATAGTATTCTACTTCTTCAAACACTTCTATCATGCCATAATTTGCCATATATCCGTTCAGATCATCACTTTCGTCTTTGTTTTCTGTGTCACGTTCGCTTCAACTTACTAGTGTTATCTTGTCCTTTTGCTTGAAGTTACCTACACATTTTGACTTCATATAACCATATCCCTGGCATTCAAAGCATTTTAATGTCATTTTCTATTTAACAGTTAGGCAATCTGCTTTAAAGTGTCCATATCTTTGGAACTCAAGACACTGCTTGTCAGACTTCTGTTGCTTTTTTTTGGAAGCTTTCTAGAAACCACGTGGTTGTCCGTCTTCTGACTTCTTTCAAACTTCCTAAGATATTTTTTGACATATAATCTCACTTGGTCATCTAGATCACTCATCTGTGGTTTCTCTTTTTCTTCAGCTAACAGAGCAATTCATTTCCCATGGTGATGTTCAACACCTTTATTGAGTTGAATTTCATACGCCTGCATCATACCAACTTCTTGATCAAAACTTAGGTTGTCAGAGTCCTGAGTTACCTCGAGAGCAAAAAATTGTCCATGTAATTTGGAAGGCAGAAAGCGCAGACACTTCTTCACTAGTTTCTTATCCTTGTAGGTCTTTCCTAGGATCAATGCTTCATGAGGCAGAGAGTTGAGTCTGGTATTGAAAACTTCTATTGACTCATGTTCTCCTTTAGTAAGATACTCAAACTGTATAGCCAGCATGTCAACTCTTGTTTGCTTCACACTAGAGCTTCCTTCAAATGACACCTACGAGATGTCCCATGACTCCTTCGTTGTTGTACATCCCTACACCCATTTAAACTGGTTTAGCGGCAGGTGTTGAAGATTGTTGACAGCGCCTTCAAATAGTATTTGAACTCTGCCTTTTCATCTGCAGTCTAGCTCTTTCTTGGTTTAGAAACAAATTCTTCTCCATTCTTCATAGTTGGTGGTGTCCATCCATCCTCAACAGCTCCCCAAGCTTTTTCATCAATCCCTCTGATGAGTTGTTCCATTTGTACTTTCCAATGCTTACAATGCCCATACTTGTTTGGATCGAGCTTCAGCGGTTCCTTGATAGCCACGAACTATTGTGTGGTCTCCATACACTCCGCAAAATCTCACCTGATTTGGATAAATGGTTCGCTCTGATACCAATTGAAAAAGTATAGAGACTTAGACGCACAACTCTCACCAACACAAAACGAAACAACACTCAACCACAAAACTATAGCTCTCAAGAGTTTCCTTTCTCTCTAAACCTTAAACAAATCTCCCCCAATATCTAAATGTGTTCAATGGTTTTGGCACACCCTTGGATCTTTTTTATAGGTCGTATACCTTAACCTAGAATATCTCAAATCCCTTAAAATAGAAATTCTTAAGTTAAGACAAGTTTCCACCTTGCTTAATAGTGATCTGTCGTTTTCGTTAACAGCTCTCTGACTTGATTTCCTCCTTGGCCAGCACATCTTCTCAGCTCTAAGTTAACCTTTTTTCCTTTTTAGTATTTCACTTGGAATCTACGCATCTTCAAATACTTACCTTTCCAATACATTTTCCTCTCTACGTATTCAAGGGACCACACTTCTGATCACTCATTTGAAGGAATGCGGCACAAGGGACCACACTTCTGATCACTCATTTGAAGCAATGTGGCACGCCACCATCCCAAAAGCTACTTGATAATTGATCATATCTCACTACTTGGTTTCGAGTTTTCAACCTCTACTCTAGCATTCTCCATTTGCGGCTTCTTTTTTTTCAAGTCTCCAAAGTACAAAATTTTGTGTTTTGTTAATGCTCTGTAAAAACCCTAGACATTTGTCCATCAGTACACTTTTGATTTCACTAATACTAAGCAGAAAAGGACAAAGCTTGTAATTGACCAACTGGGCATCAAATTCTTCTTTATTAGTTGATCCTTCTTCAAAGTAAATTCAGGATGAGTACAATCTCAAGGTAAAACAAAAGATTATTCATTAAAACACAAGTAAAAGAAAGACGATCAGTTTCTTGGAACGGAAGTCTCATTTCTTCGAAACCTCTGGCTCTGGATTACCAGGAGTAAGATACAACCAAAGCTGAAACAGTAAACCAGAGACGATAGGTAATTCTTGCCACCTCTATATTTATTCTCGTCCTTTTTGTCATTGCTCTGTTGATTCTGGACCACATTGTCACTGCTCTGTTGATTCTCGACCTGCTCTTGAACCCTGATCGCTTCAACTGTGAAATTAAATTCAAGTTCTTAGTCAATATTTAAAAACGACATGTGCAGGCTTATGTAATGATCTGAACTTACAAGGAAAGGGACCCAGTTGATTTTTGTTGTCAAGAAATGAGGCGTTGCGTTTAATAGCACCAGAATTAGCTTCAAATCAATACTCTGTGAGTCACATCATAACTGTATTTATCAGAAACTGACGGAGGTTAATTACAGTAGGAAAACAAATCTGAGAGCGACAGACAGTGACCTTGTTGTCGCCTTCAGGATTCCAGCTCAGAGTCGGAGTATCAAAACTCTTCGAACGGTGGTGAATGATGTTTACGTGCAACTGATTAACATTGAGCGTAATCTAGTTTAATTCATTTCTTAGTTCTTTCCCCAGTGTCTGCCATAAAGAGATTGAGCTACCATGATTCCATAAGGCATAAACAAATGTAAAAAACTAAAAACACACCTTGCTAGTTTCTGGATCAGTATTATCATAACGCCCTTCTTCCGCTGCAATTCTGGCTAAATTTGTATTAACCTCTTCAACAATTTTTTCCACGAAAGCATTCTCAGGACTGTAAACAGACAATTAAAATTAAAGATGCAATCAGCTTAATACTTCGGTAAACTCCAAATCATACCTATTCTTGTAATAACGCAGTCCAACAATTCCAGTGACTATCTCTAAAGCTTTATTCCATCTCTTGATCCTGGACTTGATATGCTTAATCTTCTTCTTATCGACTTCTTCAGCAAGCAAAGAGTGTCCTGCAAAGCCCGAAACTTTACCCCAAACTTTCCGCTCTGTTTTTTTACGCTTGAAACCTTCACTTTATAGAAGATGGGTATGACTGCGTTGAGATTCTCCATCTCAAAGCATTTCTTGATCTCCACAAGCTCGTCGAAACACCAATCTGACTCTGCGTAGTTCTTAGAGAAAATCACAATCGCTATCTTTGACTTTCGGATGTGACCGAAGATATTCTGGATTGGTTGTCCAGTCAAGTTGTTGTCGGTGAACACATTCACTTTGCCATCTTTTAACTTGTGTTTGAGATGAGTTAAGAATCCGTTCCGCAGATCTTTCCCTCGGAAACTAATTGTAGATGCTGTTAAGCAAATCGAATTCCCTAGCTTGGATTTTAATCGCT
>OVBA01004762.1:0-22296 GCA_900406435.1 Lepidium aucheri
TATCTACTTATCTCTCTTTTATTATTTGTTATTATCTCTATCTCTCTGTTACCAAACTAAGCTATTCATTTATATAGCTCATGCTCTGTTTTCGATTCCGTTAAAGAATAAACATTAACCTAGAGGGATCTAAGGACACATGTATGTTTGTTATATCTGATAACTCAGGATTAGTAGAACTAATACTCTGAATTCTTTGATATGAACAATAAATTCCTACACAGCTTTACATCTCCTGTAATCGCTCTAGATGTTGCAGAAAATCTGGTCACCAAAGAGCAAGTCTTTGCTGGTTCAACGAACATATTCGATGATACCCAATGCACTAAAGGTGTAAAGCATTCAGGCATGCAAGCTGCTTGTTTTTAATCTCGGAACAACAAATATTTTTTAGTTGAAGCTGGAGTTGTGGGTAATCCAGATTCCACTCTTATTCTATATTTTGAACTCATTCAACCACTAGTTAAGTNGTTAAGTCCCAAGAAGTGGTGGATCTTTCTGGAGTGTCTCATCACGTCTTCGTAAGCGTGACATGCCATTTACAAAGACAAAAAAAATGTCAAGGCTCAGAATGTCTCTAAGGTTCTCCTTCTTCACAACTTCCATTTGATGCTTCACGCTTCATTTCTGTTGAAGCCTTTTCACAATATCAGGTACTCCAAACTAAGAACCACATTCAAGAAAAATACTACGAATGAAACTGTTAAGACTTGGATTAAGGAAGCTGGCTTGATTTTTACTATGACACTACTTGTTGCTTTTGATCTTTCTCTGGTATTGAATTTTGGGCTAACTTGCCTTCAGTTAAGTTAGACACACATGTTGTCCATGTATTTGTGAGGGGTCATATATATGAGTTCTCTACGGAAAAAATCGATGAGTTGTTGGATTACCAAATATGAGAAGAAAAATATATGTTGGCTGGTATTCTAGAACATGATTTGGCTTTGTTTTTCTCTGATGAGGAGAAGACATCCCTAAAAGATATGACACTAGCTGAAGATTTCTCAGATGATCACAAGAAGCTATATAAGTTCTGCTGTAAGAATTGGTATCCGACAATGAATGGGGCATATGTTCAACTCAAGCAAATCACTATTATGCATCAGATAATCCATAGTTACAAATTCAATCTTGGTCGTATCATGTATGCTCACATCCTAAGCCTTTCTTTGAAGTTGGGGTCTAAGTTCTTCCTCCCACACTCTATGATCAACTGTCTTATGAATGCCCAACATTCACTTACTTTGGATCCTCTTGTTTTGAAGACTACAAAGACATCATCATGTCGCTCTACCAAGGCTCCAACTTCATCTTCATCAAACTCAAATGTCATGGTAGTTGTTGAGCAGATTTTCAAAATCCACCAGAGTGTTGAAAATGGTATTTTTTAATACATATCAAATTCATGTTTAAATCGCTGTTGGACTGTATCATGTTTTCAATCAGGTGGAGGTTACCACTCGGATGTTGAAGACGATGATTAAAATGTGATAGAGTTTCCTAATTGTTGAATCTAAATGCGCAATTTTTGGTTTCATTTTGTTTAATATCATGTTCATATGTGGTATTGTTATAAAAACTATGTTTTTATGTTTTGCAAAATGTTGTATTTATTTTGAAATCAAACATTGTATGACAATTGGATATTTGAAGTTTTAAGTTATGACCTTCTAGGTAACAATTTTGTTGTCATTGTTTTAATATTTGTGCTTAATTGGGTATTTTATGATTTTGATTTGCATTGTAGAATGGTATTTGTTTGTATTTGTTACAACACCAGTTATTAGGTATACAGAATAATATCCTGTTGTTTACAATTATAATAAAGATTATAATGGTTGTTAATTGTGACAGTATGTATAGAAGGATCAATGTTCATAATGAATTTGAATTCTTGTATTTATCAATTAACCTATGAACCCGCCAGTGATGTAAATGTTTTTGTTTAGATCATTACTGAAGAAAAACACATACATTAATTGTCTATGAATTACAAGCTTTCAAAGATGTACAATTGTTAATAAAGACATAATCACAATATTGCTCATTTTAAGTAAGATCCATTAGAACGTTGACATATATCTTTTGTTCCTAATCAACTTATATTGATTGTTAGTTTATGTTGATTATTGTAACAGAAATTTGGATTTTACATCTATTTGTTTATAAAATAGGTAGCTTATAAATCAATGGTAGTAACAATATGATTCTACAAAACATGTACTGAAGTGAACATGAACTTTAATCAATACTTCGCAAGTTGCCATAATTTTAATAAGAGTAAGTATTCTAAATTACAAATGGTTACATATATTCAAAACAACAATCACAATCAAATATAGTAATTGTCATTAAAGTATACCCACATCCACCAAATTCAAATTTCGGCAATCCTAATTTTTCCTCTACTTTCAGTGAAATTAAAATTTTGGAATTCTTTACACGAGAACCTGATATGAACTCAAAGCACTGATACTTATCTTCTACAGTCTTTTTGTCTGTTGCAAGTCATGCAAATCAATCATGCACAAATAATTGTTTGAGTTAGTCTTTCTTCTTGAATTTCTGTTTTTATATGAGGGATTAAATTTATATCTTTTAATGTATAATACTCATCACCACTTATAGATGGAGGTTTCTAATCTCTCAAAGCTAATGCTCACTTAACGTTCATATATATGAATTATCTAACACAATTAATTGCAATTACTGGTGCTATTTTCTTAGTTTAAATTTAACCAGTAAGCTGATCGTGTTTTCCAATTACCACATATCACTTCTGTAGTAATAGTTACATGAGTTAGCTTTTTTTTTACAAAAAAGAGTTGTTTCATTAGTTTATGAATCCCAAGTCACATAATTTACAAACTACTTCTATGTATATTAGAATCTAGAATACTTATTGATGTCTCTTTATTTCTGTTGCTAACCTTATGTCCACTTAACCTTCAGAAGTTTTATTTCTTGATCATAGTATAGAGCAAGGAATGGAGTACGATTCAACAAATATGAGATACCTGGAACTAGTACCAAAAAAATATACAGATGAATGAATTAGCAAATGTCTTTTACTAACTTATAGATAGAAATAATGGTTTTGTATCTATATAATCACTTAATAATTGTAGAGTCAGAGGAAGATTTCGATGACGTAGAAAATGACTGTTCATCACAAGAGTTTATTCTGAAGAAGAATCAGAAGCTAGTCAAACTGATATGAAAGATGATGAAGTCACAGAAGACCTTATACAATAAGCAAAGTTAAGATTCAATATTCTACTCAATATTGATGAAGCTTTACAAAAAGCTTTTGGTCCATCTGCAGGAAAAAAATTTAAAAAAAAAAACTGGAACGACTAACAACAAACTTGTGAAGAGAAATAGCATACCAAAAAGAAAGGTAAATATCTAATTCTGAACCAAAATGTGTGGTGATTCTATACCAATCTAATTTTTTTTAAAAAAATGCATGTTACATAGATGATGGTGATCCAATATACACTTGTGATTGTTGTGGTACTAGTTTTTGGTACATGCAACGTATTGATTAAAGAAAAAGATCACCAAATCTAATATACATAAGTTGTTGTATACAAGGACAAGTTAAGTTGCCATTACTAAGGGATTCTCTGGAATTATTGTAGGTATTACTAACAAACATTAGGGCTTCCAATATGTTGTTCTCATTTACATCTATTGGAGGAAAAGTAGATCGATCAGTTCGGAAGGTTCGTGATCCAAAAATGTTTACCTTGCACAGGCAAAACTATTATCTCATGGGTTCTTTAAAACCTAGACTTGGTGGTTGTGCAAAATTCTCTTAGTTGTATATTGTTGACACTGAAAACGATATCCATAATAGGTTGTAAGTAATGAAGTGTGTGTGTGTGTGTGTGTTATATTTTGTAAGACTCATTCAAATTTTTTCAGTTTTATGTTTGTAAAAGTTATTTCTTTAAATTATAACAGCAAAGGACTTCAAGAACATAAAGGGAAGAAAATATCAAAATTCAGGAAATAGATCATTGAGGCCATTATTATACTTCTAGATGAAATGAGTCCTCATGTTAAAGCTTTTAGATGTGCTAAAGACAAATTTGATATGGAAGAAGGTGAAGGTTTACTTATGAGGATTATTTCTAATTGTGAGAAATACAAATGTTTATACAGTGAACTTACTGCTCCTAAATGTGTTACCTTAATTCCTGTTGATTTTGATCAAAATATGGACAAGCATGACATAATTGTTGAAGAGAATTCTGGAAAGTTGAAGAGAATCGACGAACTTTATACATCATATCTTGTGTTGCAGTATCCAGTAATATTTTGACATGGAGAAGATGGTTTCAGGGTTGATATAAAAAAAACAAGTAATCAATAATAGGGATGTCAAGAGAAATCAAAATATTAGCATGAGACAATTGTTTGCTTTCAAGCTGCAGGAAAGGAAAATAGAATAAGCATGTGATCAAAGCGTTTATTCCAACAATTTTTAGTTGATGGTTACACCATGATTGAATCAAACAGACTACAATATGTCACCAAAAACTAAATAAAGTTGAGGAGTACAACTATTGAGATGGTTAAGCAAGCAAAAGCTACAGGAAGCTGCGATTTGAGTAATCATGGGAAAAGTATTGCTATACCTAAATCATTTACTATAGGAACATGCTATATGCGTTCAAGTTATTTGGATGCAATGGCAACCTACAAAAATTTTGGTTATCTTGTTCTATTTATCACTTTCACGTGCAATCCTAATTGGCCCAAGATCATTAGATTTGTAGAGGAACAAAATCTAAATGCTGAAGATAGACCATACATCATTTCAAAGATGTTTAAGATGAAGCTTGATCATTTTCTTGATAACTTGACGAAACAACATATGTTTGGGAAGATTATTTCAGGTATACTTAATATTGTGGGAAGGTTCAAGTATTTAAAATGATTACTACAATTTATATATATATTTTTTTTTTCTTACAGCTATGTACACTCTAGAGTTTCAAAAGAGGGGACTCCACATGCGCATATATTACTCCCTTCGTTTCAATATGAATGTCATTCTATGAATTTTCATACAATTTAAGAAATTTTTTAATTTTTCTATAATACCCTGATTATTTAATTTTATTTACAGTCTTAATATTACTCATTTACTTGATATACCAATAAGTCTTACGTACTCCAGCAATTCCATTACAATACCAATAAATTAATTATGATGGAGTATAAGAGTATTTTAGAATTCTTTTTTAATCAATTCCATCATAATTTACTTCTTAATTTATAAATACTCTTAACTTTTTGACTACATGAAATATATTTGGAGGGAATAAAAAAAGTTTACGTCCAGGAGAAAATTATTGGAAGAAAATATGAAACTTCAAAATTTTTGATATTGCTATATAACAAGAACATGTTTATACTAGAACATTCGTGGTTAATTATGATCAAAAGCATGCACTATATTGTCACTAATATTATGATTTTGTTTTTCATCCTGGAAATTTTTGTTTCCCTTTTGGTTCATTTTTCGAATGAGATTAGCATACTTTTCCAGAAAATTTTATATAACGAATTTACGATAGACATAGAATTTTAAAAGTTACATGTAATGTTGTCTACATGGAAAATGAAAGAAAAACTTATTAGTTATTTAATTGACTTGAGAGATGTAGTGTCAATCGAGATTATAATACAATTTCTATTATTTAATTGTTTCAAATCAAAATATTTTATTATTTAAGTTGAGGTTATGATAGGTATTTAGTGGTTAAAGTTACATTGAAAACTCAAAATGACACTTAATTTGAAACAAAGAATTAGTCATAGAATGACACTTAAATTAATAGGGAGGGAGTACTGCTTATGCCTCCAAGTGATAAAATTTTAACTTCTGATCAAGTTGATAAGATTATATCATCTAAGATTCCTGATAAAGATAAGGAGCCTGATTTATACAATGTTGTCAAAGATTTTATGATTCATGGCCGCCTATATGGTTATGCAAATCCAAAATCATCATGTATGGTTGACAATAAATGTTCCAAATATTATCAAAAGCCTAAGGAAGGTTGATAAGGAAGGTTATCCCATGTATTGTAGCAGGGGTAATGGTTTTTTCGTCAAGAAGAATGGTCTAAAATGTGATAATAAACATGTTATTCCTTATAACAAGAAGCTATCGCTTAGGTACCAAGCTCATATTAATGTTGAATGGTGTAATCAGTCTGGAGCATGCAAATATTTATTCAAGTATGTGAAAGAGGACCTGATCGTATAACAGTTACTGTTGAGCCTACAGAAACTAAGCTATTAGAAGAGTTGAATTATCAAAATGAAGTCATAGATTGGTTATATTCCAGGTTTGTACTAACATTTCTTAATAATAGTAGTCATTATATATGAGTTTTGCAAACAAATATATGTTATTAAAACGCAATTTGGTTCATTTTGTATATTTAAAACTACATTTCTAATCCTCGGGTATGTCTAAGTTTGTGAGGCAATGTGGATATATGTATAAATATTACATTCACTACAGATAAACACTGGTTGTGAAGTTATTTTTTCATGAGGTAGGGAATCAACCAGTATACTACAATGAGGATAGCACAACTGATGTTGTCATTGGGAAATATGAGGAGGGTTTAACTCAGTTTTTCGCTTGGTTTAAGTGAAATTAGAAAAATCTGAAGGCTAAACTACTATTATATGAGGTGATACCCATTAAGTTTACAAAAGATTGTAAACTGAAGAAATTTAAAAGGATAAGGAACCACAGTTTTGCTATAGGCCGAATCAATTATGTACCAAAGAAAATTGAAGAATCCTATTATCTAAGGATGTTACTGGGTCATCAAAAAGGGTCTATGAGGTTCACAAACTTGAAAATAGTTAATGGATTTGTGTAGGACTCATACCAAGATGCATGTTTCACATTAGGTCTATTAGATGATGATAAAGAGTATATTGATGTTATAGAAGAAGCAAGTTTTATGTGTTCAAGACTTCATACTAGGAGACTTTTTGTGAACTTGCTTATATATGATAGCTTGAGTAAATTAGAAAAGGTGTGGATTTAAACATAGATGTTCCTATCAGAAGATATTGCATACAAGCTTAAAGAGATTTGAATATTCAAGGTATGCCTTTTTCATTGCTTATTGTTATCTAAGTTGTGTGTAGTCTTCATAAATATAAATTCCTTTACATTCCTCCTATCATTTGGCATGTCTTACACTAACGGATGAAGATAAAATGAAATATACTCTCCAAAAATTCACAAGCTTCTATCCAGCCATGGATCTTCTCTAAAATGGTATGAAACAATGCCACAACTACAAAGAGAAGTTAATGGTTCTATCGATCAGTTGATTTTTGATGAATGGAACTTTACCAAGATTAATCTACAATGGTATGTTGATAAATGGTTACCTAAAGCTATAGAAGAACGAAAGAAGATTTTCAATGAAATTCTAGATTGTGTTCATAATGATAGAGGTGGAATTTTTTTTGTTTATGGTTTTGGAGGAACCGGGAAAACTTTCATATGGAAGTTACTACCTGACTACAGTGAGATGTAGAGGTGATATAGTCTTAGGTGTTGCTTCAATTTGTATCGCCACACTTTTGTTAGAAGGAGGTAGAACTGCACACTCTCGATTTTACATACCCATAAATATGGATGAGTGTAGCACATGTTCTATGACAAGAAGATCAGAGGTTGGTGATTTGGTTATTGGAAGTATAATGGTTATTTGAGATGAAGCACCTATGACGAGTAAGTATTGCTTTTAGGCTCTTGATAGAAGTCTTAGAGATATTATTCGTCATATATAGAATAAGCAATTTGGTGGGAAAGTGATAATGTTTGGTGGTGATTCTAGACAGATTTTCCAGTCATTACTGGTGCATGTAGGCAGCAAACATTTTTATAAGCAATCAACTCATCATATTTGTGTAAAGATTGTAGAGTTTTGGAACAAACTAAAAACATGAGGCTACTTGCTGATATTCCTGATGAAGAAAAAGAGGAAATAGAGTCGATCTCTAAGTGGTTACTACCTCTGGGTGATGAAAGATTGTCTATGCCTAATGACGAAATTGGTGAAGTCTAAATTCCAAAAGAACTTCTGATTACTAACATTTTTGTTCCAATTGAATCTATTTTAGAAGTAGTTTATGGTAACAGATTGCTCAAAAATCAGAGTGGTAAATAGTTTAAAATAAAGGCTATTTTGTGTCCAAAGAATAATGATGTCAACACCATCAACAACATTTTTCTTAAAAGATTGAATGGTTAGTTTTGACTAATTGTTGAAACAAGTTTGTAATTATTTAATTTTTATGTTCTGGACATTTGTATTTATTGCTTACTAACTTCTAGTTTTCTCAGGGGGGAAAGAACCTACTTGAGTTCTGATAATATAGACCCATCTGATCACAAATCTAAAAGAAATCGTGTGCATACACCGGATTTTAAAAATATTGTCAAAGCTTCAAGGCTACCTAATCATTGTCTACAGATCAAAATTGGTTGTCCAATTATGCTGCTTAGAAACTTTGATCCGGATGGGGGTTCATGCAATGGAACTATCTATAGATCACTCAAATGGCTGATCATGTGCTTGAAGCTACAATTCTAACAGGAGCAAAGATTGGGGAGAAGTGTATATTCGACGGATGTTGATATCACATTCCAGTTCAAAAATCCAATTCAAGATGAGAAAGAGACAGTTCCCACTCGCGGTTTTATTTTCAATCATAATCAACAAAAGTCAATGACAGACTCTTAAACATGTTAGTATCTATATGCCTTAACTTGTTTTCTCTCATGGTAAACTATACGTGGCAATGTCTAGGGTGAGTAACAAGTCCGGGTTCAAGATTTTGATCACAGATAAACAAGGAAAACCACATAAGAAAACAACTAATATTGTGTTCAAAGAGGATTTCCAGAATGTTTGCTAGATTAATTGATGTGTTTGTTATTGTCTTTGTATATGTTGTTGATTATATTCTAAATATTTATGATAGATTTTAATATATATAAGGCTGCAAATATTACCTTTGTTTCACTTATATTCTATAATTATCGACCAACATATTGCAATACTTATATATATATATATATATCTATATACATATTTATCATTCTATACTTTTGTTCTTAGCATTCAAATGTTGAAAATATTAGTTCAAAATATATTGTGTATATAATCTATATTATATATGTCAAACAAGATTTTGTGAAATTACCTATTTTGTTGTTGAAGCTGAGACGTATTCTACATTGATGTAACTATGAGCAATATGTAACAACAAAACCTAAAAATATGAGCAAGTAGAAGTCAAATAAACTTCACATATTAAACTGACTTTGTTAATATTCATAAGACTATTGCATTACCACGAGAGAGTATAGACACCACTCTGTAATAATAGTGATCTTAAATGCTCTAAGTTATCATATAACTAAAAAACATTGATTTGACAAATATTTATATATGCGCTTATCTTATGTCTTGGCAAGACAAAATCTGTATTTCACAAGTAAATTCATGTGAGCTTTATATATGACCCCTGAAACAATAAAGCAAGACACATCAAGTATAGATAAAAGTTAATATGTTTTCAACATGATTAACACATAGCATATAAATTTAAACTAATTCATTATATGTATACTAGATATTGGTGCAAAAAACCAATCAAAAAGGGAACATACGGTTTTGCAACATCTTAAATACTAGAAAGAATTCAAACTAGATTTTAACCACGAATATGAGGTTTACAAATTTGGAATTTTGATGAAAAACGGCGACTTCATTTGCCAGTGTTTGTAAATTCTATGTTTTTTGAAAAGATAAATTGCTAGAACTAGTAGCCAAAGTGTAAATAGTTACCTATGTTAATTTCATATTTTGGCTTTTGGATAACTTCACATCCCAAAATTATGAATCCCCAACAGCTCCATCAAATATAATTGTAGATCTGATACAATATACGAACAGTTAGTAATAAGAGTATTGATTACAAATCGCAAACCAATTTCTAAAAGATTTACAGCCACAAGCAGAAAATCTAAGCACACCCAGATTCAGCTACCTTTATTCTCAAAAAATATCAAAGCTTCCGAGAAAAGAACGATTGAAGAAATGGTGAGGATCTCGAATAGATTATCGATCATGTATTCTTTCGTTTTTGTGATTATCATTTACGACTGGAAATCTTACGAATTTTTGTGCACATTCAGGTGGAGGTGAGGTTTTTCGAATAATTGATTCAACGGAATCGTTTCCACTCTAAGTTATGTTCATATCATGAGCCGGTAAAATTGTTTGTAATTTAAAAGGCCCAATCATACTAACTTATATTACTGGAAAATTATTGTGTTTTAACATTTGATTGGAACATGTACATGACTATTGAAATCGAAGTTTATGTTTTCTGAAATATTAAAAATCATGTGTTTGTTTAGTTTCATTTACTTTTTTATGTTTTATTCTTTTAAAATTTCATCAGCCTATTGATAATAAACCGATCTTCTTTCACACGTTGCTATTTATTTGGTTAAATTATTTACTTAGTCAATCAAACACAAACCAACCATAAATAGACATTACGAATACCATTTTCAAAGTACTTCATAAGTAGAAAAGTAAAAGGTTTATTATATGATATACCACAAATGTGGTCAAACAATAAACGCATCGCCAATCTCAAATTTTGAAGAATATAAAAATGGTCAATTAAATAATATCACAAAAAATTAGGTAACCATGCGCTGTCAGCACCGGTATCATCCTAGTACAGATAATTATAGTCATATAAAAATCTTATATTGAGAAATTCATCTCTCTTGTAAAATATGTCATACTAGTTAGCAAAAGTATGTTGACATTTATGATTTAATAGAGTAGTTTACTTATGTTAATCATAGAAATTATATATTTTTATTAAGAACTAACATTTTGACACTCATGTCATGAGCTCTCCATCTTTTGGACATTATAGGCTTCTCAAAATTGCAAAAGCTTTGCAATGATATGTTGAGAGTTTCGACCAGGTTTTAATCGAAAAAGAGGGATGATAAGTTTCCATAATGATTTGATAAAAATTTGAGAAAGTAAAATTTTTTAGGTGGAAAAACTAAGTTAGAACTACCAAATGATCTATTAAAAGAAGAAAGAAGAGAGAGAAGTTACATTTTGTTGATTAAAGACAATATAAATTTTTTTTTTTGGTTTAAGACTATTTAGTTGGTACAATTTGTCATTATTCAGTGTAATTTAATTATGTATTCATTAAGTATGTAATTATTTCTTTACACATACTGAATGGGAGCAGCTGGCCTTTAGTCTACTGGTATGTGCTAAGTCCATTAAAAGCATGCGCACTTGCACATCTAGGGATCCAGTCCTATTGTCTACATTATGTAGGAACTTGGTTAATAAGTCAGCTAGTTGTGACACAATGTTGAGAATTAAAAAACACATATTGAATGGGGAATATGAAGAGATATCATAAATATATGCCTAAACAAAAAGTATGATGCTAAATAAAATACGTTTGAACATATTATATTACAGTATTTAACCATTAAAAATAAACTTTTTGACACATTAAAAAATTTCACTTTCACTATATGTGATACTCATGTAAATACTAAGATACTTATTGTCACTATATTCGTTAATAATCTATATATATTTATTGATATCAAATCCATTAAAAAAATTTAGAGAATTTAATTTTAATTATTTTTATTTTGTTTCTCATAAATTAAATGAATTTAACGTAAAAACCACTATATCTTCTTTAATTTTTAAATTAAAATAAACTTTAGTGATTTTTTCTCTTCTTTCTTCTATATTTAAATTATTATATATCTATTCATAAATTATAAATTCACCAATTTTAACAATTTTGTTTTAATTTTAGTTTGTTGTATGGCATAAAATTATATGAAGTATGTAAAGAATCTATAATTTATTTTGGTAATTGTGGTAAATTTATATTAAAAAAATTAATTCAGATATATGTGTGTATATTTTTTCATAATTGTGGCATTATATTTTAATTACGAAATCATAAGAGCTATATTTTTATATTATATTTTTAAATGTAATGTTATATTTTAACTTAAATACTAAATTAGTACATTTATCCATTAAATTATTGTTTAACATTTATAAAAAAAATTTCATAATAATTTAAAATTAAAGGTTTTTTTTAAGCGAAAATTAGAAAAATATACCAAAATTTTATTTCGAATGCAAAAATATAATCCAATTGAATTCATCTCTAAAAGTAACTCATGAGGGTAGTGAACTTATAATTTTAGCTTTGATGACCAAACAAAAAACTTGGAAACGCAATTACATTTATACTCTTCGCATATATTACAGACTTCACGTGAAGTCTCCGTATAGAAGACTTCACGTGAAGTCTACTAGTTAAATGAGAAAATTTTAGGTGAAGTTTCCTCCATAATTTTATACTTAATTTGAAATTAAGATACTAATTATTGTTATATCCTTATAATTTTGATTACAAAATCTAATAATAAACAAATATGAAGTATTAGAAATAAAATTTTGCTAAATCATGGTCAAATAAAATCAACAAAGATAAAACCATAAAGTTTATAAACAAATTATGTCATGGTTTAGGTTTTAGGGTAGTAAGAAAAATATGGTAATCAAGTGGAATTTGTAAATTCTATATTTGAAATGTAGAAATGGAATACAAGAGGTAAATTGTGCACATATTTAAAAAGTATACAAAGTCTAACATTTGGAAGAATATTCGATTTGCGGTGTAAAATTTATGGTCTAGAATTTAGAATTTAGGGTCTAGGGGTTAGAGTAGACTTCACATGAAGTCAACTAGTTCATGAGAAGATTTCATGTGAAGTCTTCTCCTTAATTTTATATTTAATTTGAAATTAGAATAGTAACTATTGTAATATGCTTATAATTTTGATTACAAAATCTAAAAATAAACAATAATAAATTTTAAAAAAAAATCACTAAAACATGGTCAAATAAAATCAATAAATATCAAACCACAAAATTCATAAAAAAACTATGTCATGATTTAGGGTTTAGGGTAATAAGATATTGTAATCATGTGAGATTTGTAAACTTTGTATTTGAAATGCATAACTGGAATAAAAGTGTTAAATTGGTGTGTTTCTCTTCCCTTATTGCTCGGTATGCTCTTCTGGTTCAATGATTATTTTCAGATCTTAGAACTGTCGATTATAATGTATGGGTCTTGTTTTGGATTTGTGATTGGTATTCATTAATTTCTGTTTTGAAACTTATTTTGGAGACTTCTGGTGGAGACTTACAAACATCTTTTATTAAAACAATGTCAACAAATAAAACCTGAAACGTATTTGATTTGTTCTTTGACCTCTCAAATGTGTTTAATCCATCAATGTTTACTTTGTATAATATTGACATAAAAACGTGTTCAGAACATCTTGTTGTTTAGGCTTAGTTTGACATACTCAACATCGTTGTTGATTTTATATTTATATATTGGCTCATTAGAGACATATAACCATTGGTGAGTGCAGCAAAAGTCTATGAGTCTTCTAGTACAAGGGAACCAATGCAGCTACAAAGTTGGTGGCGAGCAAAGAGAATATATTGTAGATAATTTTTGTTAACAAATTGTAAATATTACATTGAAGACAAGTGTGAAATTGTCATTGATGGCTATTATTGATTATGTAACATGACTTATAACAAGTTTATATGAAAAAAAAATCGAAGACCTAAATCAGATCAAATTTTGTAGAGTTTTTTTTTAAAGAATGCTCAAACATATTAAATTTTTTATTAATTTCTATTTTTAAAAAATGATTTTAAGGACAAGGAAGAATTCACTAAGTTATTCACATACTATCATGAACAAAACAAAAAAGAAATAATACAAGTCTATTTGTGACATAGTAGACTTCAGGTGAAGTCTATTATGAATGATCTAACAATGTATATTTTTCTAAAATTTATACATCCATAACTGTACTATATAAACATGTTAAATTTTTAAAGAAGCAAATACAATATCAAAATGACATAGGAAAACAATATAAAAAATATAAGAAAATTTTTAACATGCTTTAAATGCATTTATACATAAATTTATGTTGCAGACTTCACTTAAAGTCTACTCCAAGTAGATTTTATGTAAAGTCTATCTTAAATGAGCTAACTACCTATATCACTATTAAAAGTTACATAGATTTAACTGTAACATATAATTATTTTAAACTTGTACAGAAGCAAACAAATTATCAAACACACATTAGAAAAATACAATTAAAAAAATATGCTTTAAATACATTTTTACAAAATTAACGTTGCAAACTTCATGTGAAGTCTACGTTTTACAATCAAAGACTTCATGTGAAGTCTACTTTGAATGAGCTAACTACCTATATTATTTCTAAAATTTACATACACTTCACAATATCATATAACTAGTTTAAACTTGTACAAAAGCAAACAAAGTATCAAACACACATAAAAAATACAAAAAAGCAATACAAGAAAAATTTAAACATACTTTAAATGCATTTTTAACAAAATTAAACTAGCAGACTTCACATGAAGTCTACTGTTTATCTGCAAAGACTTCACATGAAATCTACTTACAATAGGATAGACTTCATGTGAAGTCTATGTATATAAGTAGCACACTCACCCGAAGTCTCCGTAGATTTTTTTTTTCATTTGACTAAATGTTGACTTTCCAGACAGAGACTTCATTTTTTCATGAAGTCTTCATTTTTTGAGGTTATATTTGCAATTACCTAGGATAATAAATTTCATAAGGAGACTTCATCTGAACTCTACTTATAAAATTTATTATCGTGAAGTCTAGTTTGGTTTGTTGAAAATAGAAGTCTCAAAATAATTTCATAGACTTCACCTGAAGTTTACTTTATAAAACCGAGGCTACTTTTGCAATTGACTAAGTTTGACTCTTAAAAAGACTCTGAAATGCAAACTTCAATTGAAGTCTCCAACGTTAATGGAGAAGACTTAGGAGAAGTCTCTGTTATTTTATAAATAATTAATTTTTTATTAATTTCACAGAAATCATACATAGTGTCAATTACTTAGTATTAAACAAAGACTTCAAATGAAGTCTTCAGTATATAAGAAGAATTTATGTGAAGCCTCCGCTTTCACACAAATTTTCTGATATTTTTGGTCAAATAACCATAATACTGGTCAATTACAAAAATAACCCCTTTAAAAAATGTAGACTTCAGGGGAAGTCTTTGCAATTTTCGAAGACTTTATCTAAAGTCTATGTAAAAATCAAATTTTCAGTCAGTTGCAAAATTGACTCAGCTTTCAACATACTTTAAGTGAAATCTTTGTTTAATTTTTTTTGTATCCAAACAAGAATGTGGAGATTTCACCTGAAGTCTACTCTCCGAATCTAGAAAATAGTAAAATGCAAGACTAACATCTCTGTTGATTTGCAGACTTCACGTGAAGTCTACGAAGAACACAGACTTCACATAAAGTCTCCTCTCTGCAACTTTTTTGAAATATGCAAAAATTAGCTAGATTTGAGTTAGAGATTATTTTTACCTTATGTAGATGTCCATAATGCTGAAATGCACCGTTTATTGTTACTTTTATTTGCTAAATGCACCAAAAAATTGAAGCTTTAGGAATTTTGAAATGTCAAAATGAAAATTAATGAGATTTATTGATAGAAATGTAGAGAGAATGGAAGATAATGTGGTTGAAGATTGGAAAAAAACATAATAGATCGAAATACAGTAGATCCATGAGAATTTAGAGATTTGTTTTGGTTGGTAATTGGTGGTTGAAAAAAATTAAAATGATGGTATTTTGGTAAATATTTGAGGTTAGATAAATATTTTAGCAATTTTAGGTCTCGCTGAAATTAAAAAAAAACATAAAAGTAATGGTATTTTCGAAAATATATGAAAAGGTAAGGTAATTTGGATAGAGTTTTAGAGAGAGAAATTTGTTGGTTATTTCACTCATTTACCAAAGTCAATGGATTATTCTAGTAACAATCTCTTATTTTAAAGGTGAGTGATGATGTAGCACTCTAAGAACAGAGCAATATTTTACTTTATATATATATATATACAAGATGATTACCCATGCGGTGCATGGAATATTTTTTAGAAAAAAATTAATATGCCTTTGTAATTATTTTTATTTATTTATAATATTTATATGTAATATTTTCTTTTTTCTTGTTTTTTCATGGTTTGATTTGTATATATAAATTTTTTACTTTTATATACTTAATATACTAAAAAAAATTATAATATACCTAATGATGTACACGAAATATATTTTTCTATCTTTGTTTATCTAGATTTTGATACATTAAAATTTTCATATATACATATTTTGACTTTTGTAACTTAGGTTCTTAGACACATGTTCAGTTAGGTTATTAGTCTTGTATTCATTTAAGTTTTTAGACCCACGTTCATTTAAAGTTTTAAACCCGTATCATTTAGGGCTTTAAACTCATATTCATTTAGGTTTTTAGACTCATGTTTATTTAGGTTTTTAGATTTGTATTCATTTAAATTTTTAAACTCGCGTCATTTAAAGTTTTTAATCCATATTCATTTACGTTTTTAGACTCATTTTCATTTATATTTTAGACATATATTCATTTAGCCAAAGATGTGTCACATGTTCATTTAGACATTTAAACTTGTATTAAAGAATTATTTTACATTTATTAATCTTAAATATATTTAAATTAAATAATTTATTGTTTTTAAAAGATATCTTAGTAAATAAACATGTAGAATGTCTCAAATTGTTTGTTCGTGCCATTTATATAGAAGATAGACAACATATCACATTAGGGTTAGCTTAACCATCATCGAGTATCAAGGTAGAGTTATGACAAAATTAAATAATATCGTATGTTTCATAAATTAAATCAATTATCATTAATATCTTATGTCTATTTTTTTTGTAGTAAAACTATTAAGATGATTCTAATAAGATTTAGATTTCATATTAGGTCAAGTATATATTTATTTGTTAAATCTTGCAATATAAATAGAGTTTCCTAATTAAATCAAATATTTAGATTGTCAAGTCTTCTCCTAAAATAAATTTCTCAATTAAATCTCATATAAACAAATCAATTAAGATCTTTGAATTAAATGTCAAAATTTTGAAAATATACATTTGTAAATTTGTTATGTATAACAATTCAAGGTTTGTATCAATTATCATTAACATCTTATGTTTATTTATTTTGTAGTACACCTATTAAGATGATCTGATTAAGATTAAGATTTCATATTAAATCAAATATATATCTATGTGATAAATTACTTGGTTATTATTATCAATCAACTAACACATGAATTTTTTATTTTAATTTGTTATATAAAACAATTAATAATAAGTTGTTTATAAATTGATAACGAAATATCATTATAATCAATGTGTTCAATGTTATTTCTTTATATTGTTTTCATTTTGTTATTATTATTAACAAATATATAAATATAATTATTCAATTAATTAAATAATATATTTGAATAAAACACTTAATTTTTTAATTTGTTTAAAAAGTAATTAAATAATAAAACAAACTCAAAGTTCATTGCACAAAAATACTTTATTTAGAAAATTTTCTAAATAATCAAAATATTATTTTTTCATCTTGTTCAGTGTCCATTAATATAGGACCTTGTATAACAAAACAAATGAATATATATGTATATTTGTGTAAATGTTCTGATTGTATTGAAATTAATTATTATATTTTATAATTACATACCTTGTAAGACTGAATTTCTAAGAATCCTTTAAATAAATCATAATTTTTGACCAATCAATTTACTTTATATGCTATATCATGTCTGTATAAAAGATGTTTTTTCATAAGGTCAACTATAAATATAAAATATTTTATATTAAATTAGTTATATCAATAGGGAGATTTGCTGAACTTTTTTCTCAAAAAATATATTTTAAATAATAAAACGTAAATAAATAAATAAAAAATATCAAAACGAAAAACGTATGAAGTACAAAAAAACCTCACTGACCACCGATTTCACTAATTTAGTAGATGTACTATGAATTATGCAAAAATCATTGTAACCTTCAACCAGAAATTTCGAATAGCCGGTATTGTCACCAACTACCACAAAAATATTGTATCTTCAATTTTTTTTGTCAACGGTAATATTAATATGGGCCACAAAGACTGGCCCATTAGCCAAATTTCTACATAAATCTCGTAGGTGATGGGACTCGATCTCTGGTGCATGTGCGCCTATTTTTAGTGGACTTACAACTAACCACTAGAATAAAGGCCACTTGCTTGTATCTTCAAATTTATATGTGCTAAAACTAATTAATATATGAAATAACAAATAAAACAAAAATATCACATAGTAAAATAATATGATAAAATATTGTAATACTCACTTAGGAATAACATTAGTGTTAATCTTCTTCACTTTCTATATCTTCTTCAATATCCATGGAAATAACTTTTTGATTGCATAGATTGCAACTAAAATAGCACAAATCACAGTCACAATCTGTTTAAAGAATCGTTATCATAGAAGAACATGATTCAATCTAAACAAAAAATACAAAGACGTTAAAATTGTATGAAAAATAAAACAATTATTTTAAAATATTTCCACATTTGTGTCGTCTAGTTCCTTTAGTTTTCTCATTTGAAAATGCTTTGTAAAATATTCATCTATACCTATTTTTAATTGCTCTTCGATCTCCAAATTTTCTAAAAAAGTAGATAATCTAAAAACATTGAAAATATTATGGGAGTTATATGAATTAAAAGAAATAAGATAAATTATATACAAAACATGAATATAATCATATGATAAAGTTTAAATAATAAAGTATATACATTTATTTTATTTGAGGAAAACAAATTATAGTAAATATAATTACATAAATAATATTAGAATATAGCATAATTACTCAAATAATGTTGTATCTTGTGAAGGTTGAAATTATTGAGTAAAAAAACATAAAAAATTGTTGTTTTAAATTTTATTACAATAATGTCACTAAGAAAAAAAACTTAAATATATTTTTAGGATGACGATTTTCGACAAATTGCATTTTTGATGTCTTCTAGGTTTTCGATCTTGTTTGGATATTGTTTTTTGTGAGATGATCATTACGATCTACATTTTGTTTTCAAGGAGGATTCAATTGAATCCATGGCTATTTGTGAGGACCTTTAGTGAAGATTATCTAGGAGTTGAGACCCGAATGGTTGATCGGCCTCTTTTGAGATTCTCTAAGGGTTACGATGGTTTTAATGAATCAAGGAGAGAGTTTTCGTTTGGTTTTTATATTCAGTGAATGTGGGTAAAGCTCTGGGTTCTTCCTTTTTAAGGTTTTGGGTAAAATTCAGAAACAGTCTCTCTTTTTGTTTAGTAGATCATCCTTCTTGCACCAAAACTTCCAAGGTTCGTTTTCCTTATGTTTCTATATCTTCTTGTGTTTGGATTTAGATTTTTTTTCTCTTCTCCATAAGAAAATTTTCAATTTAGTTCAACAAAACTCTGTTCAATCTGATAGAGTTGTTTGAGGATTTCCTCTCTCTCTGATCTAAACTCCATATAAAGGTCTGATCTTTCTTTTATATTCACAGAATTTAAACGTTGACTAGAATAAATTTTTGTTCTTGTAGCAAAACCCAATAAAGATATTTAGCTCTACATTTCTTGAGCTGGTCATTCAGTTACTGCTACACACTCAAATGTTATTTAATCATCTGTACATATGTAGGAGCAATATATATATATATAACAAGTGCTAAGAGAAAAACAAATATGGGGAAGATATTTGTTTACCTGAACCGTTATTAGAAAATAGATTCAAAAGATCTTTGTTGAATGTGTTGTTTGATCATGTTTTCAATGATTTCAAGACCACATGGCCTCCTTTGATGGGCCAGGGTTTACAATGGTTGATGATTTTTGGATCAAAACCAAAGCCACTGATGTTGGATCATCAACTAATATCTCTCCTTACCTTTCCATTATCCTAGAAAGTTCTTTCTGGAACGGAAACCGGACCATTATCTTTGATGTGTATTGGGATGTTGACTCTATTAACACAAAGTTCGAATGGCGTCTATGCTCAGTGAAGCTAAGCACCAAAAACTTATGTCACTTCCTCCACCTTCCAAACCTGTTCGATGATAATCTCAAAGATCTTTACCGCTTCTTTGCTTCCAAATTTGTCACATTTGTTGGTGTCCAGATCCAAGAAGACCTCACTTTGCTAAAAGAAAATCATGGTATTGTGATTTGAAGCTCATTGGACATTGAGAAATTAGCTGCAATAGCATGAGGAACTCCAGTGGTTGAGTTCCTTGGAACCAGAGAATTAGCTCACAAGATTTTTTGGTGTGACATGAGTCGGCTTGATGCTATTCAGTCCATGAGAGATGAAGCAAGCGTTAATGATCGTCTTGAAGGTGCGGCCATTGAAGGTTGGCTTATTTACAGTGTCTACGATCAATTGCAGCAATTATTTTTCAAGCCATGTTGTTCATGTGTAACTTAATGTTAATTTCTTGATAAAAATGGATTTGTTAGATTGGCGTGATTGATTCCTGTATGGTTTGGTCGATAGATATGGATTAATGGTATATGGAGTTAGTTTGTTTATGGTGATAAGTAGATTTATTTATTTTTGTTTCTTTCTTACAGTTAAGCTTCTTTTGAATGATCTTCTCTAGTCGGTTTTGATTAATGTTTGTACTCAAATTTGTTGAAAAATTTGTTTTTGATAATCACTGTTGGAAATAGTTTAAGTATTTGAAAATTTAATTACAGATGTTACCTTAATAAGTAGCTAAAGATTATTCTGCAAGTACTTGGTAGTTGGTAATGAAAAACCAATCTAAAACACTGTAATGCTCTTCTATTTAAATGATAATGACAATCTCTCTATATTGTTTTGCTGTTAGCTTTCCTTTCCTTATGAGAAACCATTTTTGTTGACTTTGGAAATAAAGAATGAAACAAGGTTGCCTTTTGTTATCTCTGGTCTAACAAAGAACTACAAAAGCATAAGGAATTCCAAAAGAGAAGAAAAGGGAAGGATGATGGTTATGAGAAGATGGTTTGCTTGTTGAAGCTGTGATAAATAGATTACCATTGATTCGATGAACAAGATTGTAAGTACTAAGTATTTCAACTATCTTCATGCATTTTTACACTAATCTCTTTGAATGTGGGGTTTAGGAGGATCATCTAGCTTTGTTTGTAGTTGTTTAAAATAATTGATTACATTTATTCTTGAAATGATTTTTTATTTTTCAATGCAGCATATATGGGTATTTACTTTTATTAACTAAAGAAATAGTGTGTGCACTTGTTTTGGTATCAAAGAGATGGCTTCATATTATATCCAACACTTTCTAGTGTTTCCAAACCAGAAATCATAGTTAAACTTGATATAAATCTAAAATAACTTAAATAAATCTATAACACTATGTATACACAGTTACATAGATAAGTCTGCAATACTTGAACAATAAATTTACAAAATTAAAAAAAACTCTACAACACCGAAGATAAAATTTGCAGAATAGATCTACTAATTTCCAAATTAATCCACTAATTGCCAATAAATCTACGACTCAAATATATATTTGCAACACTATGAAATAAATCTTCAAAAAACAACTCTGCCAATTCGAAACAAATCGCCAACATTGAGCATAAAATCTACTAAATGAAAATAAATCTGCCAACAGAAAACAAATCGGCAACACATAACATAAAATCTGCAAAAACAAATACGCTGTATGAAATTAAATCTGCAACCAAATTTAAATCTACCGATAGAAAAAAAATCGACTACACAAGATTAAACAAATCTACAAAACGGTAAAATTAATCTACCAAAATAAATCTATTACATTATCAAAATAAATCTACAAACAATAAATTTGCCAAAACAGAATAACTCTACATAAAGCAAAATATATCTGCCTAAAAATATTAAACGTGTCATTTGTTATATATTTATTACCCCCAAATTTATTTTTCGTCGCTCTAGATTTTATTAGTGGTATTTTGTAAATATTTTATTTTGACAAAGCAAAAAAGGGTAAGCTAGTTTTTAAAAAACTTTTAGCATTATTTAAGAAATTTTGAAATATGAGCATTACTTTAATAATTTCACAATTTTTTAGCATTATTTTAACAAGTCACCTTATTTATATATA
>OVBA01004763.1:0-22296 GCA_900406435.1 Lepidium aucheri
TAGGTTTAATATGCATGATTCCAAGAAAGGTTTTCTACCAATGTCTCATGGATAAACTCTCAGCAAAACACAGTGTCCTTTGACACATGATGAGAGAGAATGCATGAGTAGAATCCCTTATGCTTCTGCTATAGGATCTANGAGAGAGAATGCATGAGTAGAATCCCTTATGCTTCTGCTATAGGATCTAACATGTACACCATGCTCTGTACTCATCCAGATGTTGCGTATGCTTTAAGCATGACGAGTAGATACCAACAAGATCCAGGTGAAAGTCACTGGACTGCAGTCAAGAACATCCTTAAGTATTTAAGATACACTAAGGGTAAATTCGTGGTTTATGGAGGAAGTGATGAGCTTGTTGTGAGTGGTTACACTGATGCTAGCTTCCAGACGGATAAAGATGATTTCCGATCACAATCTGGATTTATCTTTTGTTTTAATGGAGGTGATGTGAGCTGGAAAAATTCGAAGCAAAGCACCTTGGCAGATTCTACAACCGAAGCTGAGTACATTGCTGCTTCTAAAGCGGCTAAGGAAGCTGTATGGATTAAGAAGTTCATTGCTGAACTTGGAGTGGTTCCTAGCATATCTGGTCCGGTGGATCTCTATTGTGATAACAATGGAGCCACCGCTCAGGCGAAAGAACCAAGATCACACCAGAAATCCAAAAACATTGAAAGGCGATATCATCTCATTTGTGATATTGTTGATAGAGGAGATGTGAATATTAGCAGAGTTTCAACGGATGCAAATGTTGCTGAACAAACCTCTTCCACGGCCTAAGCATGAGAATCATACTGCTGCTATAGGCATTAGATTTCTTAAGATGTGATCTTGATTCTAGTGGGAGATATTTTTGTTTTATGATATGATGTTCATGTTTACTTACATTTGGTTATGTTTTCGAACTAATGAAATTGTTTCAGATTTATTTAACTATTAGTAAATAAATAATAGTCCCATAATGATTTTTTATTTTTTATAGATCATCAAGTACGTGACTTGATCATGAAACTCTATAAGTGATAAATGGTAAAATCATTGGAGTCCTTAGTCAAGGTTATTAACATGGGGCATTAATAATGCTTAATGACTAGTATGTGCGGTGACTGATGACTAAGTTTCATGGAGTCATTTGATATGTTGTATCAAAGTCAATCACATAGATATATGTTATAGAACACAGTATTGGACTGACCCGCAATGAGATCTCTACAAGATTGTTATATGAGTGTCATAAGAGATTCTCATTACGACTAAAAGGTGTAGTCTTTTGACCTGAGTTCATTATAATTTCTTGCTCATGGAATGGTTCACTTTGATCTTATCAAACGTTAGCCGGAAATGGTGATTATAAAGGTATTGATTGGGTGTGTCATGAAGTTTGTAAAGAAACATAGTTGAAACAAGATGGGATTTGCTCCTCCTATATAACAGGAGATAAATATCTACTAGCCTATAAAAGATTTAATACTAAGAAATGCATGGCCATGCTCAAACGAGGTGAATGTCAGCCGTTTGTTTGATCAGTATAAATCACAGTTCGATAAAATGATCTAGCCTAATAAGAATGACACAGTTTTTTGCCTTATGTTGAGATCAAGATATAGAAGCAAAGGGATTATAGGAATAGATGATTCTAGTACAAGTGGGAGATTGTTGGGAATGTCCTAAAATCATTAGTACTTGCTTTTACGAAGTCGTACAATTGAGTATTCGATATCGTATAATATTAGGTGGTTATAATGTTTTGCTAGAAACCAATTATAATCTATAGATTAAAAATCTATCACTAATGTTATACGATCCTACAGGGTCATACACCTAAGTAAATTGGATCAAAGATTTATGGGTTTAATGATTCATCACCATATATATATTTGTATGTGTTTATGTGAGTTTAATTAAGAGTCATTGTTACTCATGTATATGTAACGTTTGTATTAATTGGGCTTTGGCCCATTAGTATGTAAATAATGGCCGCCTATGTTACATAAGGTGTGCATATATATAAGATGTTTCAATAATGTATTGGAGACATAAGAAGACACATAAAAGCCTAAACACAAGAGATAAAAACGTTTATCAAGAGTGGAAGAGATATCAATCTCTATGGTACTAGCATCCCGTTCTCGATCCAGTTTTTCTGTGTGTGGATATCAATAGAGGCACTACATTTGGAGTGCTAAAAGAATCTCGATTCTGTTAACTAATTTCGCTGCAAAACAAAAAAGTATACTCTAAACCTTAAGATCTGATTGTAATTCAGAATTCGCATGAGATCCTGTTTGATTAGATCTAGTTAATTGCTTGATGTTGCAATCTAGTTCGTTTTCTTTCAAAGACCATGTTTAAAATGACATGTTAAAATAGAGGATCTGTTTGGTCAGTTTTTGCAAGTCACTAATTTTAATGACATTTTCCCTCGAGAAATTGGGTTTAAGTTGCGCCTTTAACTTCTCTTTTAGGTTCATTTTTGTGGGCACATTTTTTGAACAATATAAAGTGAATTCAAATTCAAATAATGAAAGTGCAACACTTGGGGTTTGAACTTGGGTCATGCTCCAACACAAAAGCTTGTCTTCAACCATTCTGCCACATAGTTATTCTTGAATATGGAATCCCCACACTTATTCATATATGTCTACGCAAGAATAATTGTTAACTTTCAAAATCAATAATATTATTTTAATTGTACAAATTTAATATTTGAATTGGATTAATTGATGTTTGATGTTGCCAAAGTAACCTCTTTTATGGATATTTTTTCAAGAATAAAATTAAATGTTATATGTATATTTACTCATTTAAATATTAAATCGACCAAATGGTAGGTTTATATTTGACCAAATTATATACATACCTGTGATAATAAATATGTGACAATTATTTAGGATAACCATGTGAAAAACCAATCGATCCAAAGATAGGTTGTTGTGTATCATGCATTATTGTCAATGTTTGATTATTACAACAAAAGTATTGTTAGCAAGTAATATTACTGTCCAAAGACTTGATGTTAATATTCCACTTGGTATCTTGAGATGGGTTGTATAATTGTTCATTTTTTTATTTTGATTTAGTAGTGAGTTACTAATAAAAGATTGTTCTCTTTTACTATAGTATCTGCAAACTTAGGTACAATTCCAACATTTAACAGTTCCAACTATACGGAGTGGAAAAATAAAGTTAAGATTTTGCTTGGGTATATGGATCTTGACCTTGCGTACAGATGAAAGCCTTCCTGAGTATAAGGTTGTTTATGAGAAGTGGGAGCGTTCTAATCGTATTGGTTTAATGATCATTCTGGACACCATCTCAGGAACATTTAGAGGTGCTCAGGAGATCAAGGATCTCAAACAGTTATTTGCTGAGATGGACTTGCGTTTTGCGAGTGGCGATAAAGCAGAAATAAGTACGCTTATGTATCGCTTTAGTACCATGAGGTACGACAACAAATGAAACATAAGGGAGTACATTTTGGAAATGTCAAACATTGTTTCAAAGATTAAGACTCTCAAGATTGGGCTTCAGGAAAAAATGCTCATATTCTTTGTTTTAAACTCTCTTCCTCATCAATTTAATCAAGTGAACTCCAGTTACAACACATAGAAGGAGAAATGGTCTCTTCATGAGCTCATTTCGTATTACGTGAATGAGTAAGATAGAATGAAACAAGAAAGGTCTAAAAGTGCTCATATGGTTAACACCTCTAACGGTCAGGGCAAAAGAAGGAAAATTGTAGTCGTTAAGAATGGTGCTGCTAAAGGTCCAACTAAGAATAATCAGACTAAGGCTGTAGATACCTATTTCTTTTGTAAGAAAGTTGGACATATGAAGAAGGACTACCAAAGTACCACGCATGGCGTGTAAAGAAAGGTAGTTCCTTTGCTATGGTATGTTCTGAGATGAACTTAATTGAAGTACCCAAAAACACTTGGTGCTTAGATACAACTGCAACTACTAACATCAATGTTTGACTACAGGGTTGCCTGAGCTACCAAAAACCAATTGATGCTGAAAGACGCATTCATGTGGCTGATGGTTTTGCGGTGGATCTGGAGGCAATTATGCATTTTAGATTGTTTTTAGTACTGGTTGTTATTTGGATTTGAAAGACACGTTTGTTGCATCGTCTTTTAGATATAATTTTGTTTCTGGTCCTTATTTAGACAGATCTGGTTATTCTTGTCTATTTGGGAATGGAAAAACTATTTTGTCTTTAAGTTCAGTTATAATTGGAACTGGTACACTTATGGATAATCACAATCTTTATATTTTTGACAATGTAGATTTTCATAATGAAAGTTTAAGTGTTGAATCAAGGGGTACTAAACAAAAGTTCGAAGATGCAAATTCAGGAACTTTGTGGCAAAAACGCTTAGGTCACATTTCTTGAAATAAAATCGAGCAACTTATGTCAGATGGTATATTGATTTCTGTTGACTTCACAAATTGTGATATTTGTGTGGCTTGCATTAAAGGAAAACAGACCAAACATAAGAAATTGGGTGCATATAGAGCTAAAGAAGTCCCTGAGTATATACATACCGACATTTGTGGACCTTTCCCTACGACATCTTGGAATGGTCAGCAATAATTCATATCTTTCATAGACGACTACTCTAGATATGCATACTTGTTTCTTATTCATTGAAAAGTTAGAGTCTTTAGGCGTGTTCGAGAAGTTTAAGGCTGAAGTTGAGAATCAACTCGACCAATGGATAAATTCTGTTAGATATGACCGTGGTGGAGAATATTACGGTCGATATGACGGTTTAGGTGAACAACGTCCAAGACCATTTTCCAGATACCTAGAGGAGAGTGGAATTGTCCCACAATATACCATGCCTGGGTTTCCCAGCATGAATGGTGTATCAGAAAGACGAAACTGTACTGTTAAGGACATGGTAAGGAGTATGATCAATCATTCCACCTTACCTGAATCACTCTGGGGAGAGGCACTAAAGACTAAAGCTTACATTCTTAATCGGGTAACAACTAAGGAAACTGCAAAAACACCTTACGAGCTTTGGACTGGGAGGAAACCAAGTCTGAAGCACTTTCACATATGGGGATGTCTAGTTGAGGCTAGGCCTTACAAGCCATTTGAGAAAAAGTTGGACTCTAGAACTGTGCGCAGTTACTTTATTGGTTATTCTGAGCGATCACGGGGGTATAAGTTTGATGATCCCACACAAAAGAACATTTTTGAGATGGGAACAACCATGTTCTTTGAGGATAATGAATTTTGGGGGGGGGCAGAAATAAAGTTAGAGACATCATCTCTGAGGAAGAATCGGATTCAGGTTCTAGACCGATTGATATACCTCATTTTTATCAATTTTAGGCTCATTAAGTCACATATTTTCAGAATGTTTGTTTGCTTTATAGAGCCTTTTCAGGTGTAAAACAGGTTTAATTCAGATTATGCCCTCAAACGTGGACAAGGATGAATTGGAGAAGTTTTTGGAATTTTAGCCATTAAGCCGCAATCGATTGATCCACATACTTGATCAATCGATCCTTGATGTTCAGCAAAAGATACACTCGACCCGTTGATCGACCAAGACCTCTTAGAGATCGAGCATTTAAAACTTGATCGATAGATTGATAATCAAAACTAACAAGGATAAAACCTAATTTTTCCTATTTTATACTTGCGTTTTTAGAACATATATAAGATCGATTTTCATTTATTTATGAGGGGGATGATTATTACGTGAGAACAACCTGTGTTTGAGTTTTTGGGAGAGAGATTTTGATCCTTACACCATTGGAGAAGAATTCTAAACCCTCTTAATTCAATACAATTTATTTTTATGCTTTTAATTATGCTTTGCAATATGATCTTCTTCACCATGTCTGAGTAGTTCCCAAATCAAGATTAGGATTTCCTAGGGTTGCAGGGAATAGATGAATTAGGAACAATTATGAATTGCTTGATGTATTCTCCACCTAATTAATAATCTTAATGCTTAGATTAGAGTAGTTAACTAATCTATGATCTCAGATTACCTAACTTTCCAAAACCTTGTTAGAAATTTGATCCTCCTTGGGTCAGCAGTCAATCCTTAACCATGACAGCTGATGTTAAGATTGATTGTGGACTTATCAGACCTGATCGATAATGGATACTAGCCCCTTGGTACCAATGATAGTTAGGATCACTAGGTTGCTCGATATTGTAGTTGATACCACGATAGTGGATTGGTTATAAATTTATCTCTGAATTGATATTGTTGAATAAATGTTGCATGAACAGTTTCCTAGTTCGAATTCCCTAGTTTCCCGAAGAATTTCTTAAGCATGGTGTTATAATTCATTACTTATTAATCGATAGTTTAATTTTAATTCAGTTATAATCAACTTTCTATTCGTCTTAGCTCTAGTTCAGTTTTAGAATTGATAGTGTGATACTTTGGTTCTTCTGGATATGATCCCTAGATTACTACTCGTTTTGTTGTGCACTTGCAGTAGATAACTTTGGGTTAAAACCTGATCACATCAAGTTTTTGGTGCCGTTGTTAGGGTCCAATATTGTCTGCTTTTGATTTAAGATTGAAATTTAGTCTAAGACACCTTTTATTTATGTTTGTTTTTGTTTCTTTGTTTTTGTTTCTTTGTTTTTGTTTCTCAGGATATGACTCTTATGGACAATCCTGAGGATGTTGCGGCTGGTCAACAGGACCAGGATCAGAAAGCTATTGTGGATAGGTTAATGAAAGAGATAGAAGAGCTGAAAAGAGAAAGAGACGCAAAGGCTCACCATCGAGCTATCGAGGAAGTCGATACTCCTCATATTAACTACCATGATTTTCCAGCTGAGAACCTGATGGATCATATTGAAAATTTCGAAGAGATATGGAGTACTACAACACCAAGTGGAGTCCCTGAGAATTATATTAAGTGCAAGCTCTTCAAGTTCTCATTGGAAGGTAAAGGTTTGAGGTGGATTAAGTCTCTTCCTCCAGCTTCATTGACTTCTTGGGATGAGATTAGAGACACCTTTTTAGATCACTTCTTCAACAAAGCCAAAACCAATCAGCTCAAAAACCAGATTTCGCACTTTCAACACCATGAAGAAGAGTCATTTAGTGATGCTTGGGAACGTTTCAAAGGATACAAAAGAGATTGTCCGCATCATGCGTTTAGTGATGAGCGGCTTTTGACATTCTTCTATGGGGGTGTAAGTTGGGAATTCAGGCGATTGTTGAATGTAGCAAGCAAGGGAGATTTTATGACGAATGCAAAGGAAAACGCCTATGCTTTGATCAACAATCTAGCTGCAAGTTCACGTGGTATAAGCTCGGTTAAGGAACCTTCTAGCAATGATGAATCAGAAAGCTTCGGTCACAGAAGATCGATGGGATTAGTGAGAAGTTAGATGAATTCATTACAGCAAGAGGGGTCAAAAAGAAGAGGGTTGTGCTTAACTGTGAGATGCAAGTAGAGATCGATGCAGGGTATTAGGATTCAACATTGATGTTTGACAACTTTTGCTCTTTGTCTTGTCAACTTTGTACACCAAGGAGTTCCTTAGGCAGTAGCCAAGATGAGATCAAGTCTATGTTACAGCAACTCATATAGGTACAACATAATTTTGCATCTGAGATAAATGTAAGGGTGGATAGGCTGTCCACAAAATTTAGCTCGAAGTATGACTATGTCATTGCTAAGGTACAACAAATGAATTCATCACCTTCCCATTATGATAGCTACAAAGAATGTAGTGCTCTAGCATTGAGGAGTGGCAAGCACTTGGAACCTCCTGTGAGGAAGCAATCTAGGAAGGATGAGATGATACATGCTGAGGATAACGTGGGAGAAAAAGAAAGAATAACGATTTTGATCTGCAGGTAGAACGATCGATCGATCCCATGGACGATCGATCGATTGACGGAGCTGAACAAAATACTTTGCCGAAACATACCCCACCGAACTCAGTGGTTCCGAATCAGAAATCAGCTACTGTTCTAGAGAGGACCTATGTACCTAAGCCTCCATATCCTATTCCACCAAAGAAATCTTGAAAAGATTTGGAAGTTGCTAAGTGCAAAGAGATGCTTGCGGAATTGAATGTACGGTTACCTTTTGTTGATGCTTTGCAGATGGTGCCGTCTTTTAAGAGCTATGTAAAGGGGCTGGTGACAAACAAGTTTACAAGAGAGGAAAAGATTATGATGATTACACATAACTGCTGTAATGTACTTCAAAATAAGCTGCCCAAAAAGGAAGAAGACCCTAGAAGATATGTGCTTTAAATAAAGATCAGTTCTTTTGTGTTTGCCAAGTCTCTTTGTGACCTTGGTTCGAGTGTTAACCTAATGCCAAATTATGTAGCACTATGCCTTGGGTATACAGACTTCAAGGGGAGTAAGATATCTTTGATCTTTGCTGAACGTTCTGTCAAACGTCCAATCGATATTAATGAAGATATGCATGTGAAGATTGGGAATGCTCACGTGCCAACAGATTTTGTGGTTCTCAAGCTCGATGAAGAACCTAATGATTCTTTGATTTTGGGAAGGCCATTTCTCAAGACTGTAGGAGCTATGATTAATGTAAAGAATGGTAGAATCGACCTCCAATTAGGTGATATGGTTATGAGATTTGAGATGGACAGAATGCTTAAGAAGCCTATGCTCAATGGGATGACATTTATGGTTGATGCTTCTGAGGAAATTGCAGACCAAATGACTGATGAGATTCTAACTGAGGATCCTCTTGATGTGGTACTCACAGGGACAGAATTCGAGTATGGGTTTCTCAATGAGGAAGCAGCTAGTTATTGCAAGATGTTGGATTCGAGCAAGTCTATTGAGATGATGATTGCTTACTTGGCTTTAGAAGCACCTAGGCCATCAATCACGTCATCTCTAGAAAATCCTTGGAGCAAACTCAAAGCTCCTAAAGTTGAACTTAAAACACTTCCTGCAGGGCTAAGGTACGCTTTTTTGGACCAAACTCGACTTACCGTGTAATTATCAATGCTAAGTTGAACAATGCTGAAACTGCTTTACTTTTGTGCAAACTTTGTAAGTATCATAAAGCAATAGGCTATTCCTTAGATGATATTCCTGGAATCTCTCCTAACTTGTGTATGCATAGGATTCACTTGATAGATGAGTCTAAGACCTCCATAGAGAACCAAAGGCGGTTGAATCCCAACCTTAAGGAAGTTTTTAAGAAAGAGATCATGAAACTGTTAGAAGCAGGAATTATATTCCCTATATCTGATAGTAATTAGGTCAGCCATGTTCATGTAGTGCCTAAGAAAAGGGGTGTGACTGTAGTAAGAATGAGAACAATGAATTGATACCTACTAGGACTGTTACAGGACATAAGATGTGTAGTGATTTCAGGAAATTAAATTCTTCAACTAGAAAGGATCACTTTTCAATGCCCTTCATCGATCAAATGCTTGAAAGATTGGCAAACCACTCTTACTATTGTTTTTTAGATGATTATTCAGGTTTCTTTCAGATTCCCATTCATCCAGACGACCAGGAGAAGACCACATTCACGTGTCCCTATGGCACCTTTGGTTATCGCAGAATGCCATTCGGTTTGTGTAATGCACCAGCGACTTTTTGGAGATGCATGATGCCTATTTTTACTGACATGATTAAGGATATTATGGAAGTATTTATGGATGATTTCTCTGCATATGGTTCGTCTTTTGCTGGTTGTCTTTCTAATCTTTGCAGGGTACTTGAAAAATGCAAGGAGAAACACCTTGTGTTGAATTGGGAGAAGTGTCACTTCATGGTTAACGATGTGTTAGTCTTAGGACACAAGATATCTGGAAAAGGTATAAAGGTTGACAAGGCCAAAAGCAAGATCATGACCAGCCTGAAATTGCCAACCGCTATGGAGGTGAGGAATTTTCTAGCCCATGCTGGGTTCTATAGAAGTTTCATCATGGATTTCTCTAAGCTGGCCAGACCTTTGACACAACTGTTGTGTAAAGATGTCAAGTTTGATTTCACCAAGGAATATGAAGAAGCTTTCCTCACATTGAAGAGAGCTTTAGTGAGTGCACCAATTGTACAACCACTAGATTGGGACTTACCGTCTGAGATCATGTGTGATGCAAGTGACTATGCAGTTCGGCTCTTTTGGGGAAAAGAAAAAACAAGAAATTGCATGTGATATACTACGCTAGTCGAACTTTGGATGATGCTCAAAGGAAGTATGCTACAACAGAGAAGGAATTGTTAGCTATTGTCTTTGCATTCAAAAAGTTCAGGCAATATCTGGTTGGTTCTAAGGTGATTGTTCACACGGATCATGCCGCATTGAAGTATTTACTCTCCAAGAAGGATGTGAAACCTAGACTTCTTCGATGGGTTCTTCTCCTTCAAAAGATCGATCTTGAGATCCGCAACAAACAAGGCATAGAGAATGGAGTGGCTGATCACTTTTCAAGGCTTCGGATCAACGACAGTGTGCCTTTGGATGATAGTTTGTAAGAAGAAGAGGTTTATTCTATTCATACAACATTGAGGCCAGCTCGTCCCTGTGCTCAGATTCCACGTGTTCCAGGCACACCATGGTTTGCTGAGATAGCTAACTACTTGGCTGCAAATGTAGAGCCTCCTGAGTTTCACGGTTATAGGAAGAAGAAGTTCCTTCGTGACATCAAACACTACTATTGGGATGCACCTTATCTTTACAAGCAGTGTGCTGATGGGATTTTCAGACGATATGTGACGAGGATCAAGCTTCAGGGAGTTTGTTTCATTGTCATGGTTATTCTTATGTAGGACACTTTGCAACCTTCAAGACAGTTTCGAAGGTACTTCAAGCTGGTTTTTGGTGACCAACTATGTTCAGGGATGCTCATGCTTTTATCTCAAAGTGTGATTCATGTCAAAGACAAGGGAACATTAGCAAGAGGATGAGATGCCTCAGAACTTCATACTCGAAGTTGAAGTCTTTGATGTTTAGGGATTTCACTTCATGGGACCATTTCCGAGTTCTTCAGCAAATCAGTACATACTTGTGGCAGTCGATTATGTTTCCAAATGGGTAGAGGCGCTGGCCAGCCCAACGAATGATGCTAAGGTTGTGCTAAAAATGTTCAAGCACATCATCTTCTCTAGGTTTGGTGTTCCGAGAGGTGTTATCAGCGATGGTGGTTCTCACTTCATCAACAAGACATTCAATGGTATTCTAATGAAGTATGGAGTTCATCACAAAGTGGCTACACCATATAATCCTCAGACAAGTGGACAGGTTGAAGTTTCAAACCGAGAGATCAAGAACATTCTACAAAAAAACTGTTTGTCCAACGAGGAAGGATTGGTCTTCGAAACTCGATGAAGCTCTTTGGACATATAGGACAACTTACAAGAATCCTTTGGGAACAACCCCACTTCATTTAGTCTATGGGAAGTCTTGTCACTTTCCAGTTGAGCTCGAGTACAAAGCAAATTGGGCTATAAAGCATTTGAATTATGATATCAAGCCGGCAGCCAAACGAAGGACCTTGCAGCTACATGAGTTAGAAGAGATCAGACACTTAGCCTATGACAATATGAGGATCTACAAAGAAATGACTAAAGCAGCACATGATAAGCGTATCCTTCATAGAAGAATTGCTCATAATGATTTAGTTCTCTTGTTTAACTCTCGTTTAAAACCTTTTCCTGGAAAGCTTAGGTCAAGGTGGTCTGGACCTTTCACCATCAAGGAAGTTTGCCCTTATGGAACTGTAGTGTTGTTCGATAGAAAGGGAAACGAGTTTGTTGTAAATGGACAACGTTTGAAGTATTACTTTGCCGATATGGACATAGCCAAGGAAACTTTAATTCCTTTGACTAATGTTCCACTGGACTAAGGGCCTTCAAGTTAAGCTAATGAATTTAAACAAGCGCTGAGTGGGAGGTAACCCACTAGTAAGTTTTCAGATTTCGTTTTGCATTCTTTTGTTTTTGTTTTTACTATTTTTTTTGTTTGGTTTCAGGATATCGGGAAATGATCAATCGATCAGTTAAACGATCGATCGATCATGGATAGCAAATGGGGGTGCACGCGATTGATCGATTGACCAGGACCATCGGGTTGACTGATCAGTGATTCCATGCTTCATACGCTCGATTAGTAGATCGATCCTAGATCGATCTACGGCTTGCTCAAACCCTGATCAATCAATCAAAAGAGGAGATCAATCGATCATGGGTACATGTTCACCATTTTTGTTCCCTTACTTCAATATTCTTGATTTTTGTTCTATTTATGCGAGACATTCCTTTTCACTCTTGTTCTCATACTGGGACGGTATGAAATAAGTCTGGGAGAGGATACTCATTGTTACTAATGCACTTTTTGATTACTTTTTTACTTTTTGATGTCTTAAAACCAATTACTTAGAACTATGATTTTTGAGGAGTGTTGCATCTCATGAACTAAGTACCATCAATGTTTGATTGTCAAAGATCTATTGACTATTGGAAAACCTAGAGGCTTGATATTGCTTCAGTAACACCCATATCTATGCGGGTTTACAAGGTATCTTGTGTCGGCTTCACTTTTAACTTGACTTTATTTTCTCATCAAGGGGTTTGGTATGCATTGGATCGGATTCCTCTCTTCAGTCCTGAAAGACTTATCTGCGTAATAATGGTTCCCCTCTCTTAGATATTCGGATGTTTATATTATGAAGTAACTAAAAACAAAGTTGAGGTAATACTAAACTTGGCCAACGATCGAAAATTTTGTTCCAATGAAGCCAATTTTGCCTTCACTTTTTGAGTTGCTAAAGAACCAACCAGTTAAAAAAATAAAATGATACCCTAGGTAACGAGGGAGATATCTGGTTGGAAAACCAATAAAATAAATGATGCAATTCCAAGAACCAGAACCAAACCGGATCACTCTTTCCTAACAATGGAGCATGGAAGCATGCAGCTAACAAGAGCTATGGAGACCAGCGAGTGGATTTCAGCTCCAATGGAGGTCAAGATAAAAATTTCCAGCTCAAAAAACACTTGGAGCATGCACCTAACCCATATTGAAGATGCCACGAAGAAGAATCATTTCAAAAGGATTTCATATGAAGAAGATATTGAAGATACAACTTGGAAGATCTTCAATAGATCCGATAGAGACATACAATCACTTATATTGGCGCTCCAGATGTTACATAAAGAACTAAGCCATCAAACAAATTTCAATAGATTCTTGACTCAACTAGTTAACTTCTCAAAGTTAAATCAGCCCAAAAGATGCTTGGAGCCAAAAGTTATGGATTTTATAAGTTGGACATTTTGTGTTAAGGCCTTATTCGCAACAACGCCAAATACCAACTACACAGCCCATCTCAGAAGCGTCATTCACGCCAAAACACTTGGAGAATATTCTTGGGCCTTTCATGGTTCCAAGAAGCCCAAGAAAGCATCAATCCACCATCGGATCCTTCATATACACAACCAACAAGAAGAAGATCCGATCCGGCGCTGTTTAAGGAATGTTTGGAATTTGCTTGCTTCAAAGGACTTCATACTTATGTGTGGTGACCAGGAGACTCTCTAAGCCACTTAAAATCATCCAGGGAATTCTCACCATGCTCCAGCATCTACAGGAATAGAAGAATCCTCCCATTTGAAGACTTTCCATATCCGGCCGATCATCACATCTTCCCCAACGGCTCCAAGATCGACGGCCACAATCACTTGTCCGTTGCACACTTATTTCTTTCAAATTTTATGCTCATGACCGTTGGCCCTTTGTCTTTTACGAGCTCTATATAAGCTCATATTCTTTCTATTGTATTCACCAAGTTATAAGTTATAAAAAGAGTGTTTTTTTCAAGCGTGTGTCTTGAGCCTTTGCCGCTCTCTTTGAGGATTCGAGAGAGGGAGCCGAGATCAGGTCTTGTGAGGAATCCAAACTTGATGAGGCTGGCTATGAGGCACCACCGTGGCCAGGAAATGGTTACTCAAGCTCTGAGTATGAATATGAGCCAAGAGAAAAAGAGCATGAGCCAGAGCCACTAGATTACAACCAAGACAAAACTTATCAATCCACTTGGCCTAGAGAAGAAGAGCATGAGCCAGAGCCACTAGATGACAACCAAGACAAAACTGATCAATCCACTTGGCCTAGAGAAGAGAGCTGTGAAGATGAATCATGGGATTTAGAGAATGAATCTTAATTCAGTATAGAAGAAGGAGACCATGAAACTGAAGCTGACCATGGAGAACTCAATCATGAAGACCAGTTCGTTGAGCCTTACACACATGAAAAAGAAACTGATTCACTAATTATTTTAAGAGAAACTAGGAAGAATGGTCAAGAATTAGGATACCAAGGGGAATATGCTCATGAGAGTGAAGACATCAATGACGTTGAGAGATGGGAAGAATATGGATCAGAACGTGGTGACAAGGAGCTAGCACCATCAGACCAAACTTCACATGGTTACACCCACCAAACCCAAAGCAAACAAGGTAATAGTTGTGAACAATTTGATTTTCACCTCCTAACCTTTTCAGGTCATAAGCAAGGACCGGAATCTTATATAAATTGGGAAAGGGAACTTGAGCATTGGTTTTGGTTCCACAACATCCCAAAGGAGGAGAGACTAGCCCATGTTGTTAACTCATTTGTTGGAGAAGCTTCTTCATGGTGGATAAGTGAAGAACTTATGTCCCACTACAATAAACCAATTCTTACTTGGAGAGATCTCAAGCAACGAATGTACAAGGAATTTGTACTGAGGTTCCACAACCGGGATTACACCCCTGAGAGGCTTATGTTTCAGAAAATTACAAGAGAGACTAAGAAAACAATTCAGGTGAAGGAGGCTCAAGAATCATCTAAGGTCAAAGAAGTGAAAGAAGAGCCAACTAAACAAATGGTAGCTTGACAGCAAAATGACAAGTCTTTACTTGACCCCTACAAAAAAGAGCAATGTAAGTCTTCAAATACTTGTGAGTTACATGGGCTGACTTGTTATAGATGTCAAGGTAAGGAACACAAAGCTAAGGAGTGTCCAAGAAAAAGAGCAGTGAAGTCTACATTGCTAGAATTGAAAACGGATTCACATAAGCCATCTAATAATCTAGCTAATTCAGATTTTATACCTTCCACTTCTAGCATTATGCACATGTCTTTGTCAAAGGATATTGAGACAGTTCTAGGAGCTACAAAGGAGGCAAGAAGTGTTGAAAACAGTTTCATAATCAAAGAAGAACCACCGGATAGTCATCAACAAGTGTTGGTCCAAGGATAAAACATGGAGAATAATGCTAGTAAAATAATAGCACAAATGAACCATGATGACACTTCCAAGAAAATAATGGAAACATCAAGAGTACAAGGAGATTCTCATCTAAAAGAAACAACCTCCAAGCCTTGTAAAAGCGTCATCTATTCATTGTTAATCAAGGTGGAGCCACCATATATACCAAACTCCATTAAACCGAGACAATACCAAGGTAAGGTTCTAAACTCCCAAAAGAGAATGAAAGCTAACTTGCTTTCTATTGGTGCAGGAAAAACAGTTCTGAGGACAGAACCTTTACAAGGGGGAGAATGATGCAATTCGAATAACCAGAACCAAACCGGATCACTCTTTCCTAACAATGGAGCATGGAAGCATGCAGCTAACAAACGCTATGGAGACCAGCGAGTGAATTTCAGCTCAAATGGAGCTCAAGATCACAAGTTCCAGCTCAAAAAATACTTGGAGCACGCACCTAACCCATATTGAAGATCCCAAAAAGCAGAATCATTTCAAAAGGATTTCATATGAAGAAGATATTAAAGATACAACTTGGAAGATCTTCAATAGATATGATGGAGACATACAATCACTTATTAAGGTGCTCCAGATGCTACATAGAGAACTAAGCCATCAAGTAAATTTCAATGAATTCTTGACTCAACTAGTTAACTCCTCAAAGTTAAAGCAGCCCAAAAGATACTTGGATCCAAAAGTTATGGATTTTAGAAGTTGGACCTTTTGTGCTAAGGCCTTATTCGCGACAATGCCAAATATCAAGCTACACAGTCCAGCTCAGAAGCGTCATTCACGTCAGACAACTTGGAGAATATTCCTGGGCTTTTCATGGTTCCAACAAGCCTAAGAAAGCATCAATCCACCATCGGATCCTCCAGATACACACCCAACAAGAAGAAGATCTGATCCAGTGCTGTTTAAGGAATGTTTGGGATCTGCTTGCTTCAAAGGACTTCAGACTTATGTGTGGCGACCAGGAGACTCTCTAAGCCACTTAGAATCATCCAGGGAAGTCTCACTATGCTCCAGTACCCACAGGATTAGGCGAATCCTCCCATTTGAAGACTTTTCATATCCGGCCAATCATCACATTTTCCCCAACGGCTCCAAGATCGACGGCCACAATCACTTGTACGTTGCACACTTTTTTCTTTCAAATTTTTATGCTCATGACCGTTGGCCCTTTGTCTTTTACGAGCTCTATATAAGCTCATATTCTTTCTATTGTATTCACCAAGTTATAAGTTATAAAAAGAGTGTTTCTTTTCAAGCATGTGTCTTGGGCCTTTGCCGACTTAATCTCTTTGAGGATTCAAGAGAGGGAGCCGAGATAAGGTCTTGTGAGGAATCCAAGCTTGATCGGAACAAGATTATCAAAGGAGTCATCACCCTCCTTTGTGGTTCTCATTTGCCTACTTCCGCACAATCTAGTCTCCATTGCTTCGGACTCATCAAGGTCGGATCCATGGATTCATATCCATTCTACAGCCATTGAGGCTTGTATCAATAAAATAAAATGATACCCTAGGTAAGTATGGAAAGATTAGTTGAGAAGCCGATAGAAAAAAATAAAATGATACCCTAAGTAATTAGGAATAATCGGCTGCAAATGAATAGAATAAGAGGACAGGAACCATGGGAAGATAGTCTTGTGTTCAGGTTAGGCTGATGATGAGTCCATGTGTTCATTGATCGATATTCCCTTGATGAGATCACACTTAGAAACTTTAGGAACGATATGGTGAACTTGGATTACTTGCTTGGACTGTGGAGTTTAGCTTGGGTAATTTTCAAAGTCTGGGGGAAGTACAAAGCGGTCTTGATCCTGACTAGTAAGTGTTGTGTGGTTTACTATGTGGTTGATGTGCAGTGCCCTGATGACAAATCAGTTCTTTGGAGTGGAATCTTTCTTTCGATCTTTACTTTCTTTGCTTGAGGACAAGCAAGAAGCTAAGTCTGGGAGAATTGATATACCTCATTTTTATCGGTTTTAGGCTCACTAATTCACATGTTTTCAGAATGTTTGCTTTATTGAGTCTTTTCAAGTGTAAAACAGGTTAAATTCTGATAATGCCCTCAAGCTTGGACAAGGATGAATTGGAACAGTTTTTGGAATTTCAGCCATTAAGCCGTGATCGATCGATCCTTGATGTTCAGCAAAAGATACGCTCGACCCGTTGATCAGCCAAGACCTTTTAGAGATTGATCATCTAATACTTGATTGATCGATCATCATCCTTGATCGATCGATCATCTTCCTTGATCGATCGATCATCATCCTTGATCGATCAATCATCAACGCTGACAAGGACAAAACCTAATTTTTCCTATTTTATACCTAGATTTTTAGAACATATATAAGACCGATTTTCATTTATTTTTGAGGGGGATGATTATTACGTGAGAAAAACCTGTGTTTGAGTTTTTCAGAGAGAGATTTTGATCCTTATACCATTAGAGAAGAATTCTAAACCCTCTTAATTCAATACAATTTATTATGCTTTTAATTATGCTTTGCAATATGATCTTCTTCACCATGTCTGAGTAGTTCCCAAATCAAGTTTAGGATTTCCTTAGGTTGCAGGGAATAGATAAATTAAGAACAAATAGGAATTGCTTGATGTGTTCTCCACCTAATTGATACTCTTACTTCTTAGATTAGAGTAGCTAACTAATCTATGATCTTAGATTACCTAACATTCCCAAAGCTTGTTAGAAATTGGTCCTCCTTAGGTGAGAAATTAATCCTTAACAGCGACAGTTGATGTTAAGATTGATTGTGGACTTATCAGACCTGATCGATAATGCATACTAGCTCTTGGTACCAACGATAGTTAGGATCACTAGGTTGCTGGATATAGTAATTGATACCACCATAGTGGATTGGTTATAAATTTATGCCTAAGTCGAGATTGTTGAATGAATGTTGCCTAAATAGTTTCCTAGTTTGAATTCTCTAGTTTCCCGAAGAATTTCCTAAGCTTGGTGCTTTAATTCATTACGTATTAATCGATAGTTCAGTTTTAATTCAGTTACAATCAACTTTCTATTTGTCTTAGCTCTAGTTCAGTTTTGGAATTGATAGTGTGATAATTTGGTCCTTGTGGATACGATCCCTAGATTACTACTAAATTTGCTGTGCACTTGCAGTAGATAGCTTAGGGTTAAAATGTGATCACATCACCGATTCATATAGCTGCTTTTGATAAAGTAATTTTGGAACCTCAAGTTGATATTGAAGCTCTTCCTAAAAATCATGATGACACTCATAGTCAAATTCAAGATCCTCAAAAACTAATGCATCGAGAACAAGTACAAATGCATCAAGAACAAGTGTTGGTGCATCATGAACAAGTGCCTTTGCGGCGATCCACTAGAGAAAAGAGAAGTGCTATTCCAGATGTTTATATAGTATTTCTTATGGAACAAGAGGAAAATAAAACCCAATTGGAAGATGATCTTATCAACTTCCGTGAGGCCATGGGTAGTTCCAATTCAGATAAGTGGGTCAAAGCTAGTGAAGAAGAGTATCAGTCAAAGCTAGACAATTATGTCTGGGACATTGTCCAATTACCAAAAGGTGTAAAACCCATTGGTTGCAAATGGATATTTAAAACCAAAATGGACTCAAGTGGTAATGTGGAGAGATATAAGGTTCGTCTAGTAACTAAAGGCTATACTCAGAAAGAAGGGATTGACTATAAAAAAACATTCTCTCCAGTTTCATTAAAGGATCCTTTTTACGAAAATCATGGCTTTTGTTGCACATTATGACTTAGAGCTTCATCAGATGGATGTTAAGACAACCATTTTCAATGGAAATATTGATGAGACAATCTATATGCAGCAACCAGAAAACTTTGTGATAGGTGATCCAAAGAAGATGGTTTGCAAGTTAAATAAATCTATCTATGGGCTAAAACAAGCTTCTCCTTAATGGTACCACAAGTTTCATGAGGTAATTACCTCTTTCGGTTTTGAGTTGAATTTGTTTGAAGATTGTGTGTATCACAAGTTTAGTGGTAGTAAGTGCATCTTCCTGGTATTGTATGTTGATGACATACTACTGGCCACTAATAAATTGGCATGTTGCATTTGACCAAGAAATTTCTTAAGGAGAAATTTGAGATGAAAGATCTTGGTGAAGCATCCTTTGTAGTAGGAATCCAGATTCATCGAGACTATAGTCGAGGTGTTCTAGGGTTGTCACAAAGGGCCTATACTGATAGAGCATTAAAGAGATTTGGCATGAAGGATTGCAAACCAGGAGATACACCAATCACTAAGGGAGACAAATTTAATCTCAAACAGTGCCTAAAAGGAAATCTGGAAATCCAGGAGATGGAGAAGATTCCTTATTCCTCGACAATAGGAAGTCTAATGTATGCACAAGTTTGTACGCATTTGGATTTAGCATACATTGTTGGAGTTCTGGGCAGATACTTAAGTAATCCAGGTTTGGGTCATTGGAAAGCAGACAAAAGGGTTATGAGGTACCTGCAGAGGATAAAGGATTATATGCTCGCATATCGGAGATCAGATAACTTAGAGATTATTAGATATTCTGATTCTAATTTTGCTAGATGTCAAGATAGTAGGAAGTCCACTTCAGGCTATGTTTATCTGTTGGCTGGTGGAGCTATTGCTTGGCGTAGTATGAAACAATCACTCATAGCTTCCTCCACAATGGCGGCAGAATTTGTAGCAATTTTTGAGGCATCCAATCAGGGACGTTGGCTCAGGAGTTTTGTCACTAGGCTGCGAATGGTTGAGGGAATTAAAAGATCACTCAAGTTGTATTGTGACAATAAATCAGATGTTTTGTACTCCAACAAAAATAGAAGCGTGACAAAGTCCAAATTTATCTGGATTAAATCTCTCGTTGTCAGGAGAGGGTACAAAGTGGAGAGATTTCCAAAGAAAACTTAAAGGCAAACTCCGTAATAACAGATCCTCTTACAATAGGTATTCTACCAAAGTTCTTTTATGAGCATACTGCTCGAATGGACGTTACAATGTTTGAGGATCATTTGGTTTAGTGGGAGTTTTTTATTTGGTTTTGGGTTTTATTTTTTAGTTGTATTTATGCACATTTCATTTTCTGATCAGAAATAAAGTATTTGGTTTACTCTTTTGAACAATAAAGTTAAAGGGTCTCAATAAGGTAGGACCAGTTGAAAATCGACATGTACTGAGTAACTTTCATGTGATTTTCATGCCACACTTTTGGTTATTGATCTATGTCATTTGACTGTATTGATTTCAGTGACCATGGAAGGTTTAGTTGTTTTTATTATAACGAAGACCGCTATTATCCTATGTTGTTATAGTCAATGGACAAGATTGTTTAGACTCAACAATATAATGACAATTTGGAGATCATAAAGTCAATCATATTTTCAGGAAACATATATGACCCAGGGGAGATTGTAAGTATTCTTTTGGGGTCACAAATGTATAATTAATATGTTAGGATCATTATCTAAAGGAGTCAAAATTATGTGGTAATATTTAGTAATTTCTAATTTGATGAAAGAGCGAATTAGAAATTAATTCTATATAAATAGAAGGTCTTGGTCCCCACAGCAACTCTAACTAGAAATTCACAAAACATTCTCTGCATCCCATCAACAGAGACCTCAAACTATTCTGGGTTTACTGTGGAAGAACCATTGCCAAAATCCAAATTATAAGCCATGGATCCAAAAGGTAGGCTTCCACTTATGTTCTTATTATTCAGAGACTAGCATGTGTTAATTGAGAAATTATTAAGGCATAGATTTAACAATGCTTCCATGAAAATACTGTTTTTGAATCACTAGAAAACCAGCTATGCTTTGCAGGTGCCCTAGAAAATATAGTATAGGCTTTTCACTTGAAAACATGTTAATGCATTACTACTTGTTTAAATTGAATCTTCTAATGAAAAGCCATAACTCCTGACAAAATTGAAAAATACATCAAGTGGAGTTATTGTTCTTTTATAAAATCGACTCTCATAAACAATTCTATTATGTAATTTAGATAATAGTTAATAGGTTTATACAAGAACTTATTGTTCTTTTTGTGACTTAGTTTAAGTATCTAAATCAAGGACATATCAATTGGAGTTTCAAGCAAACATATAAACCATATAATTGGAAACATAACAAAATCACAGTAGTAAGCTGCTGGACATATAAGCTAGATTTCTTAAAAGATTTAAAAGAAATTACTGTTCGAAAGTTTACCATTAATAAGATCTAGGTTTTTTATTTCTCAATACTTGATAACCAACAATATAAATTACATGCTCTTACACATTTCTAACCATTTAAGATTAGTTACACAAAAAACTAATGTTTCTAAGCTGTTTTCAGGCATGTTGTCACAGATTATTTCAACAAAGATACCAGATCAAAACATATTATATGTGTATACTTATATGTAAACATAAGACATGAGTCTTAAAATGGAAAGATGATCTGTAAAGCAGATGTTGTTGTAACAATGAAAAAAAGGAAAATTTGGACCTTACCTATTTTCGATTTTCAGAAGATCGATATCTCCGAAGCTCAAAATCAACCAGCTCCATTATTAAATACCTAAAGATATCTCGATCATCAAAATTAAGGAAGAACTTTTTCTATTAAAACTTTGTTCTTAAATAATATAACATAAACAGTAATAGTTACAGTTATCATCGGGATCACAGAACTGAGTAGCGGAGAAGGATTTCAAGATGATTATGGAAGACGAAACAACATAGATCATGAGTGACACAGTAGCTGATGAGGGTTAGCAATTGTGAGATGTGGTCATTTTTTGGGTGAATCATGAGACATAGATATTTTTGGTTTTCTTTTTCTGTTGTGGGTTAAGACAAGCTGAGTGCACAAGTTGGGAAAAAGTAAAGTTTATGGGCCAGTATTTGCTTATTCATTTATTTTGGGCTATGATATTTTGTTTCTGGTTATATATGTATGTCTTAAGGTGATAGTCTGATTCAATTATTTAGGGGGTTTATTGGAGGGTAGATTTTAATGGATTTAGAATTCCATGTA
>OVBA01004764.1:1299-22279 GCA_900406435.1 Lepidium aucheri
TGTCCTTCCAACAGTCAATAGATAGTCTAAATCCTCTGTTCCTTTAGACAACATCTTCACCTGCTTCATCTGCTCAAATAATCTACTTTCCAGATTAGCATTCTTAACTTTGACATCTTTGAGTTCATTCTCAGCTTGTTGCAGCTTTTCAACAACAACCTGTTTTTCTACCAACATACATTTATTCTCGTCTTGTGTTTTAACCCAAGAAGTCACCAACATGCTCATCTGATCTTCTGGAGTCATATCAAAATCGTCATCAGATTCTGAATCGTCTGTATCAGGTCCTTCGTGTTCAGCAGGAATCTAATTCTCACCTGCAGAAGTAAGGTCGATGTTTTCTCCTTCTTCCTCGTTTTCATCCATTTCCACAATGCCAAAATGAGCTACAAAGTGGTTCAGAATGTTACAATCCTCATCACTATCGATGTCCGTATCACTCAGAGTTGTGATTGCTGATTTTCCACTTAATTTGGACAGGCATTCGTTCTTGGTATGTCCATATCCCTTACACTCATAACATTGTATAGCCATCTTCCTCCTGGCTGATGGATATGCAGATTTAAAGTGTCCATAACCTTGACATTCAAGACACTGTTTGTCAGAATGTTGTTGTTCCATCTCAGACACCTGTCTCACAGACATATGACTGTCCCACCTCTGTCTTCTTTCAAATTTCATGAGATAATTCTTCACGATCAATCTCACTTGGTTGTCTAGATCATCTTTCTGTGGTTTTATTTTACCTTCAGTCAACAGGGCAATTCCTTTTCCATGATGAGGTTCAATTCCGTTATTGAGTTGAATTTCATATGCCTGCATCATACCAACAACTTCGGCAAAACTCATGTTGTCAGAATTTCGTGTTACCTCAAGCGTAGAGCAATGTCCATGAAACTTTGGTGGAAGACAGCAAAGAAATTTCTTAACCAATTTCTTATCTTTATAGGTTTTTCCTAAAACTAGTGCCTCATGAGACAGAGTGCTGAGCTTGCTGCTGAAACTCTGTATTGTCTCATGCTCANGCTTCAAAACGAGTGGCCACCATGTCGATCCTTGTTCGTTTTACACTAGAAGTTCCTTCAAATGACACTTACAATATGTCCCACGCCTCTTTTGCTGTTGTGCATCCTTGTACTTGATTAAACTGGTTCGGCGCCAGAGTGGTGAAGATGGCTGACAGCGCCTTGGAATTGTATTTGGACTTTGTCTTCTCTGCAGTTGTCCATCTGTTCCTTGGTTTAGGGACATCTTCTTCTCCATTCTTCACAGTTGGTGGTTTCCATCCGTCTTCAACAGTCCCCCAAGCCTCTTCATCAATCCCTTTTATGATCTGTTTCATCTGAACTTTCCAATGACCATAGTTGTTTGGATCCAACATCAACGGTTCTCTAACTACCACGAGTTGGTGTCTGTTCTCCATACTTTCCACAAGATCTCACCTAATTTGGTTAGGTGGTCGGCTCTGATACCGATTGAAAAAGTATAGAGACTAAGACACACAAATTCTGATCAAAAAACGCCGATCCAACGCTTCAACTCGTTTTATTAATGTAAAATTTTCTTCAAAAGTTTTACACCTGCTGGTTACAATTCTCACCAACACAAAACGAAACAACACTCAAACCCCAACAATGGCTCTCAAGAGTTTTCTCTCTCTAAACCTTAAACACAAACTCCCCCAATGTCTCTAGAGTGTTAGGCGGCCACGCCAACCCTCCTAGCCTTTTTATAAGGCATGCAACAACCCTAGAATCACCCCAAATCACTATAAAAGGAAACTCACACGATATGTCAAGTTTCCAATTCTGCTCGGCAGCAATCTGTTCTTCTTTGATAAAAGCTTTCTGTCTTCACTTCATCTTGATCAGCAAGTCTTCGTTCCAGCTCATCCTTTGACTTAGTCTTCTTTCCTTCCTTGTCATTGACTTGGAATCCACACATCTTCAATCTCACATTTATGGCCTGCTCAGTCTTCTGTGATATGGTCGTCAAGTTGTCTAATAACAGCTAAACACTTTCAAAAATTTGTTTTAGTTGTTTTTTTGTATGGTCTTTTAAACTGCCAATATACTATTTGGTAAACAATCTGAATTTCAATAAATCTAAAACTAATATAAATTTAGGCTAAAATTCCTCTAACTATCAAAAATAAAATAAAAATACAGTTATTTCATAAGGATAAAGGATGATGCATAATCGAATAGGCTTATTTATGGTTTAATCTAATGAACATACATAAGTTTTTGAAAATTTAAAAATTTGATGTAAGTTTTCAAAAATTAGTTTCTTGACAATATTTTCTCAAACTTGATAATTTTGCCTTTCATACATTGATATTAAACGAGTTAAACCGATATTATTTTCTGAACATTCATAAGATATAAGTTATATTATACATGTATTAAATGCGTTAGATAAGTAATATATTTAAAAACTTGTTAAGATATATTGGCGTTGGATCTGAGATCCAACTTCGGTCTACAGGAAACAATAGGTTAAATGCTAAGTAATAAACTCATTAAAATCATCAAATCTTCAACTCGGATATCATCATCAACTCAGCAAAGTCTCCTCTCGAAAAGTATCTCAAACTTGACGGGAAGTCGGATGACACATCAGCGTGCAAAAGAATGGAAATTTTTCTATTCCGACATGGAAAATTTCTAACAATGAATCTTTTAGGTACGATCTTATCAAGAGAATTATAAATCTTCCTTAATTCTATCTACTCTGTAACCGTCTCTATAATCTATAAGTAGAGGAGCAGATCCTTCGAAAGAAGGATCGGCTTTTTGACACACATTAAGCTAATAAAGAACTCGCTTCTCGGCAATCATCTTTACTTGTTAGAGTTTAACTTCTTTTGCTTCAAATCCATCTCACAAGTGTCCTTGCCCAATCTTTCCCCCTTTTAATCGGAATTTCAGATTCTAGAACCTTTGTGCTAGAACCGATTCCAACAGTTGGTGCCGTCTGTAGGGAAGACATCGAAGGAAATCTTGACAAAAGCGATAGAAATTTCTCTGCAAGGGAAGATGGTCGAAGGCCAAAACAACCATCAACTCACTAGAACGGAGGAAGTCGATCTCACCATCAAGAGCACGTTGATCTCACTAATGGGTCATCTCTAAATTCAACTCAAACGCTAGAGGAGAATCGCGAAGAAACTCGTGATACTACTAATTTTCCCGCACTACCTCTGGGATCACCTTCGATTGAAACTTTAGTGCATAATCTGATCGCACAATATAAAGCTTCCGATCGAATAAACACAAAAGGTTTGACAGGATCAAATCTTGGATGAACAAGACTAGTCCTCTGACTACACAGATTAATAGGCCACACGGAAAAGTACTGGCCAGTGTACAAAGGAACTTATTTGGAGGAGCACCAAATCCGCAGCCAGTAAACGTCTCAGTATCAGAACACTCTATAATGCAAAGCATGCCTAGACAGCATGCCCTGACCACTTTGGACGCAGCAACCGCACTGAGGATGATGGATGACATGAAATCAAAGTTCCATCAAGCTACCAGCTTAGCACCCGAGATAGGAAGAATCTTAGCTCAAGCTCAATATTTGCTGTTTGCACCAAGATTGAGAAGACTCTCGGTGAATAGAGGGTTTGACTTTGATGCCTTTCATACGATGGAAACTCAGATCCAATAGAGTTTATGAGTTCCTTCAACATCATGATGAACGGGACCAACTATAGCTTAGATCACGAAGCCGCAGCTTATTGTCAGCACTTTGCTACAAACTTGACCGGCAACACTTTGGTATGGTTCACCAAGTTGCCAGTTGGGTTGATCGAGGGCTTTAACCAACTTGTCGAGTTGTTCATGAAGCAGTACGCCCTATTTGTTAACCAGGATACTTCAATATCAGAGTTGAGATCCTTGAGGCAAGGTTTTGACAAGCCCCTGAAGTCATACCTCGGGCGTTTCAAGAAATTCTTGACAAAAGCTAAAGTCAACGATGACATGGTAATTGAAGCTCTCCAAATCGGGATAGTAATTGATGAAGCTCTCAAATAAGCCCTTTTCGTAAATCGAACCAATACAATCTCAGATGCTCTCTACAGAGCAGCAAGACACGTAGATTACATGGAGGAAAAGCAAATCCTCGCTCAAAACCAAGAAGCTCTACACAAATCATGAACAAAGGAGTTAAAAGAAGGGCACTATGAGCCGAGACAACATAATAGAAGAAAAACAACCTCGGCAACAGCCTTTCAAGTCGGAGAGAGTGGCAACCCTCGTGGAAACCCATTAAACAACACCTACAACTGAAGCGAGTATAGCGTATTTCATAACAAAGTAGGCCATTCGACTTTAAAGTGCAAGCAATTACAAGAATTCCCCACCAATAAATTCAGTAAGGGAGAATTGACAGTCTTTGACGAAGAAACTCAGAAGTTTAAGGCGCAAAAATGAAAAGAAGCCGAGTTGCGTGAAGCAGCTTTCAAGACAGCAGGTACGAGTAGTGACGGCCCAGAAAGAGCCAAGCAACAGAAACCGGTTGGGGACACTACCGATTCTATTGATGTGGGAGTCATTATTGGTGTAATCACAGAAGGATTATAGTTCTGCGATGATACTATCTGTTCAATCAAAAAGTTCGAACAAAAACTCATCACTTCAGTTAACATAGAACCAATAGGGGAGAATATGCGGACGATAGACTCGGAAATAACATTCATAGCTGAGGATGTAAAAATAGTTAGTTTTCCGCACAATGATCCAATAGTCATCAAACTTTGAGTTGCCGACTATGATGTCTCACAGATTCTTATCAACACTGGAAGTTCTGTAGATTTGATCTTCAAGGAGACATTAGATAAAATGGCATTGTTGGATGCTCAACTCAAACCTGTGGACAGAATTCTGACCGTATTCAATGGAAGCACAATCAATGCAATCAGAACGGTGAAACTAGTAGTCCCAGTTGTAGGAATCACTCGATGGATCAAGTTACTCGTTGTAGATAAACCACCAATCTACAACTTGATCCTAGGAACACCCTAGATACACACGATGAAAGCCGTTCCATCCAACTATCATCAATGTGTTAAAATTCCGATAAGCAAAGGAGTTTACACGCTTAGAGGAGATCAAAAAATGTCCAAAACTTGCTTTATTGCCGATTTAAAGTTACAGAACAGGTCATGCATGATCACATCGTTAGTAGGATACAAAGTGTTGTCAAAATCTCCTGCTCCCAAAATACCAGATCAATCAACTGTAGAACTCATTAACATCAACTTGACGGACTCGTCAATGTGCATGAGCATCGGAGTCGACCTGAGTAAACCAATCAAAGACAAATTGATTAAACTCTTGGAGAAAAACTTGACAACGTTCGCATGGATAGCAAGCGACATGCCCGACATCAACCCAGGAATTACAAGTCATAGGTTGAATGTCGATCCAACATACACACCGATAGCAAAAACAAAGGAAGCTAGGGCCAGAAAGAACAAATCCCATGATTGGAAAGGTTAAAAAACTAATCGAAATTGGATCCATTGTCGAAGTTCAATATCTAGAATGGCTATCCAATCTGGTAGTCATCCAAAGAAGAATAAAAAGTGGCGAATCTGTGTCAACTTTATCGACTTGAACAAGGCTTGCCCCAAAGATAGTTTCCCACTACCAAACATCGACCGAATTATCGAGGCAACTGCATGCAACAAACTCTTTTTGTTTATGGACGCCTTCTCGGGATACTACCAGATTCAGGTGCACCCTGACGATATGGAGAAAACTTTGTTTATCACAGAACGAGAAACTTATTGCTATAAAGTTATGCCCTTCGGGTTGAAGAATGCAGGAGCAACTTATCAACGGTTGGTGAATAAGATGTTTGTCGACCAGCTTGGACAAACGATGGAAGTATACATAGACGATATGTTGGCCAAGTCGTTAAATGTCAAAGATCATGTCGATCATTTAGCCTGTTGATTCCAAACATTAAACAAATACCAGATGAAGTTCAACACAGCAAAATGCACTTTCGGGATAACCTCGAGAGAGTTCCTCAGATACATTATCACTCAGAAAGGTACTGAAGCTAACATGAAACAGGTCACACCAATTCAGGAACTACCTTTTCTAAAGAATAAACAAGAAGTAGAGAGGCTGATAGGTCGTATAATAGCCTCAAACTATTTTATATCCCGTTCAATGGATAAGTGTCTCCCATTCTACAACTGCTGCGCAAAAATAAGGATTTCAAGGGGGATGAGACTTATGAAAATTCTTTTTCCGAATTGAAGGAATATCTTTTGACACCACCAATTCTTGCAGAACCCCAAAACAGATAGCAGTTGTACTTGTACATTGCAGTTTCTGCATGTGCAGTAAGCGATGTGATAGTTTGAGACGATAGAGGAACCCAACACCCGATCTTTTATATCAGCAAATCCTTGGATGGTTCCAAATCTAGATATCCGATTACGGAGAAACTCGTGTTAGTGGTAGTCACCTTAGCAAGGAAGTTATGACTCTACTTTTAATCTCACAGTGTTATAGTATTGACAAATCTTCCGTTGTAAACAATACTACATAGTCCAAACCAATCCGGACGGTTGACCAAGTGGGCAATTGAGATGAACGAATATGACATTGAGTTAAAGGGCAAACAAGTGCAAAGTCTCAGGTCTTAGCAGACTTCCTAATCGAATGATCCCTCGATCTGAAGCCTTTAGAGTCAGACAAAGTTTCCCAAACATGGAAGATATTCGTAGATGGATCTTTGTCTCAACATAGCTCAGGAGTCAGCATCCGACTAGAAAGCCCAACAGGAGAAGTTTTGGAACAGTCATTCCGACTTGTTTTCCCGGCATCTAACAACAAAGCAGAGTACAAAGCATTAATTGCAGGAATAAAGTTGGCCAAGAAAGTCGGAGCAAATGACATCGATTGCTATTGCAATTCCAACTGGTTGTTAACCAAGTTACCGGAGGCTACGACACAAAGAATGATCGTATGGAAGCTTATCTTAAAGTTGTTAAGGAGTTGATCAAGGATCTGAAATTCAAAGTCAATAAAATCTCCAGATCCAAGAACATTTCCGCCGACAGTCTAGCAGCTCTCGCATCCACAACGGATCCTACTCAACAACGGATAATACTCGTAGAAAGTATACACGATTCGAGTATAAGCTTACCAAAAGGAGACCTTGAATTTGTCTTGGTGATAGACGATATTCATGATGAATCCGACTCTGAGATGACAGACGTAGAGCAGACAAGCAGACAAAAGGTCGACTGGTGAGACAAGATCCTCGCGTACATTCTTGACTATGAAACACCAGAGGATAAATGGGCAGTCCGATGACTTAAATCCAACTGCATTTTCTATGCCCAAGTCAGTAAATAACTATATTGAAGAAGTACAAATAGAGTACTACTTACTTGCACTCATGGTGATGAGATTAACGAGATAATCAAAATGACACATGACACAGCTGGTGGAAACCACAATAGTAAGAAGAATACTTATTCAGAAAATTATGACGTTTGTTTACTACTGGCCGACTATGGCGAAGGATTATGCTCAATACATAGCTAAATGTGACAAGTGCCAACGAACCATTACCATCTTCTCGTAAAAAATGATTCATGCTTGTTATGACAGATTACTTCACGCAGTGGGTTGAAGCAGAGGCTTATTCTCAGATAAAAGATAGAGAGGTCTCAAATTTGTATGGAATAATATCATCTACCAACATGGACATCCAAGGATTAGATTAGCACCACCGAGATCCAGCAAAGGAAAAAGAGTGTCGGGGCTGACCTACTTTTTAAATATCTCTTGTTATTTGGGACACCACTTAGCATCCATTGCTGAATGGTTAAAGCGTCCATCTCCTTCCGAGATAAGCCTAATCTTTTTCACAACCTCTATCTTGCAGTTTACATAGGCTTTCTCAATTATCCATGCTTTTTTGATTTCTCAAAGAGTTCAAAAAATGGACTTTTTTTATAATTATTCGAATTTCAAATCTATGACGTAGGTACCTTTACTTACCAACCAAATACCAAGTCTACTTACAACAGGTGAGGATCAGCTCCAAATCTCTCTACCAATCTCTCATACATGAATAGGAACAACCCTTCATGTGACATATCGAGCGAGTTGGTAGAGAGATGTTTTTATTCAATATTCAATCGTCGAGATAAAAAATCTGAAGTTCAAAGGAATTTTCATCCCACAAGGAGGAGTTCTCCACCCTGTAAGGGCCGTCATAGCGGGTCATATGTATAGGACCAACTGGGGTATTGGTCACAGTTAGAGTTGCTACCGCTATTTAGGGCTTCCATTCAAAGCTTATAACCTTAGGGGATTAGATTAGTTGGTTCTGGCAAACAGATCACAATTACAGGTACCTAACATTTACAAGATTATGACGGATAACGGTTCTCAATTCATCTAGGCAAAGTTCTTCAACGTTTGTGCCAAATGGAATATCCGAGTAAGTAAGTTGACTCCTCGAAACCCACAAGGAAACAGGCAAGCAAAGGCGACGAATAAGAAAATCCTTGATGGTCTCAAGAAAAGCCTTTCAGAAAAGAAGAGAAGTTAGATGTTCGAGTTGGAAAGCGCATTATGGTCACATCAAACTATGCCTAGTCGGTCGAGTGAACGAACTTCATTTTCTCTTTCTCACGAGATAGAAGCAATTGCCCTAGCTAAGATAGCCGTACTGACTTTGTGTCGAGAACGTCTCCCCAAATATGAAAGTTCCAACAATGATGCTATGGAAAATAGTATTGACGACTTGGAGGAGGAACACGATGAAGCACTTCTCCAAGTATAAAACTACCAACAACAAGCCAAAAAATACTACAATAGTAAAGTACGTGGAAGACACTTTGTGGTAGGAGAACTCGTACTTCAAAAAGTCTTTGAGAACACAGCATAACTTAACGCGTGAAAGCTTAGCACCAATAAAGAAAAGCTGTATATCATTTACGAGATCATGAAACCAGGATTTTACAAGATCGCTACCATGGATGGAGCAGTGACTCCTCGAAGCTGGAATGCTATTAATTGGAAGCGATACTACTATTGAAGACTCGCCAACTCGGTGAATTAGATATGTTACCTAACGCATCCTTAATTATTTAAGTATGTACTGAGAACTACATCTTAGCTTGATCCATTCGGGGTATGTAGGTAGCCTTTGGGTCCAGCTAAAATTAAATATAAAATTTTCAAGTCCCTTCTCGGGTTCAAAAAAAAAGGTTACACCCTAAACCTCTAAAAGACGAGGTCAAATTCTCACAAAACCAAAAGAAAATTTTCTTGTCTTTAAGCCGAGTCTTAAAATCTTATCGAGTCTAATCTTGTAAAACTTCTAGAAGAACCTTATTCTTATCCTAAGGCCGAGTCTTAAAATCTTGCCAAGTCTAATCTCGAGAACCTAATTCTTATCTTTAAGCCGAGTCCTAAAACCTTGCCGAGTATAACCTCGAAAAACTTAAACGAGAATCTAATTCTTAATCCTAATCCAAAAGACAGTTTTCAGCTGTACCGAGATCAAATTCTCGTAATATTAACGAGATTAAGTTTTCACAACCTATCTCGAAAATGCTGAGATTTAATTCTCAAACTCTGAGATTAAGATCTCTAGTGCACCGCTTTGTATAGATCTTTACAACAGACATAGTGAAGGCTTTGTACAGACTAAATTGAGAATCTAACTCTTATCCAAAAGATAAAGCATAGCTTTGTGCAGATTTACTGAGATTAAACTTTCATAAAAGACAAAACATAGTTTCATTCAGAAAGACGAGATCTATTCTCACCCAAAAGACAAAGCACAACTTTGTACATATTTACCAAGATTAAATTCTCATAAACGACAAAATATAGTTTCATAGTGAAAGACGAGATCGACTCTCACCAAAAGATAAAACATAGCTTTGTACAGATTTGCCGAGATAAAAATCTCAAAAAAAGACAGAACACAGTTTTTGTACAGATAATCAAAAAATATTTCCAACAAAATTTTTACGAGTATAGTTCCCAAGGTCGGACTTCTTAAAATCTAAGCTGAGTCTTAAAGTCTTAGCTTTAAAAGCAATACAGTTAAAATTCTCTTCCTAACTAAACAGGATCAAATTTTATATTTGGGAAGAAACTTAGCAAAACGCGCAAAAACATAAAAAAGAGGTTTTGGGAACTAAATTCATAAAATTATGAGTCGGTCGATTGACAAATTTTCATACTTGGATTATGGAGGTCATACTCAAATTCAAATATCATACTTCAAGATAACAATGTCATTCATTATACAGGAAAAGTAATTACAAAGCAAGTACTAACTATAAGAATACAAAAGTTGTCAGAAAGCCAAGCGGCGGTTACAAGAACTGAGACTACGACAAAGCCCGAAAAAATTAATGAGATTCTGTGAGTCTACTTTCACCAGTATTGGAAGCCTTGCCTACTTCAAAAACGGAGACAACCAGGTCTCCGGGAAGCAGCGATGTTAAACTCTTCTTATTGACGAGTTCCCTGAACTCGTTTATCTTAGCAGTCACCAAGTCGACAACCACATAAGGAATATCGATACCCTGAGTGGAAAGAAATTAGAGAACTTTGTTGACCCAACGAATTGGGCGTATGACAAATGGGCCTCAATGTTTCTATCCAGATCGCTAAACCGAGCAGTAATTCAATTAAAACGATATGACATCAGATCGTGGAGATCCTTAGAGACTCTTTTCTTCTCAACAATCAAGGCCTGACAAAGTCGAGATTTGAAATTCTCCCTCATGGAGTCTAACTCGGTATGCAGCTCCTGAACCTTGTCGCAAACCTTCTCGGTAAACATGAAGGCAACACCTTGATCATACTCAGCACAGTTGAGCGAATCCGACAGCGTTGTATTCTATTCCACCAACTTGAAGACATTCTCACGAGTCCTTCCTTGGCGGCGGTAAGCCTAGACGTAGCCTCCACCACTTCAAAGGAATGGCTGGCTCCGGTAGCGGGAGTCAGATTCCTCCAAGTACTACTCTCCGGGTTGGCAACGGACCTCTCACATTCCAACATGATGTTGTTCAGACAAGCTATAAACTGCAAGCATATCGAAGAAAGTGAAGTAAGAATAAGCAAAAAAAAGGGGTAGTATTCAGAACATGACACGAACTCAAAACAGCAAGCAAGCGGCCTCCTTGTACTCCTCGCGGTTCCTCATCTGATCCGGGGAAGGAAGGCATTCCAGACTAGTTCTAATTTGGCTCATTAGGTCCGCACATTCCGTCCAGAACACTGGAATCGAGCGAGGATCAGTGTGATTGTGATTGAAGCGAAAGTTGAGAATTCCTCTCCTCCTTCTGCGAGAAGCGCTTGAAGAACCACCTCTGTTGGCTCCTCTAGGAGAATCAATCCTAAGCGCATCAGTTCTCCCCCTTTTAGAAGGTCGCAAAGCTCCGCAACCATATTCAAAAGGGACTTCTACAATGTCCTGAGTTAGAGTAGCGGGAGGACTAGAAACCCTATAAGGACCTCCAGAAGGGCAAGCATTCATCCCATCGAGCACAGAGTTCAGACCATCCTCGACGCTTAGTAGTTTGAAATCATCAAGACCCATTTCAAAGAAGTACGAAAGAAATTCGAAAGACGTTTGAAGTCGAAATAAAATAGGAGATTAAAGATGGGAATAACTAAAAGAAATTTGCAGAGTTGAAAAGTGTATGGTAAAAGAAGGGAAACATGGTATTTATAGGAAATTACCGGAAGGCGAAATGGCACTAGGTGGTAATTATTACTTAGTGGACGCAAGCCAAAACGATGCCAAGTGGTAATCATTATTTAATGGTTGGAAACCGAGGCGATTATTTGAATAACTCAATCAGAGGCTAACATGTGGACCAAAAATTTTGGAAGCAGAAAAACTCCCCGACTCGGAAATTTTGCACCAAAATTTTCTGAGTCTGGGGGGGACAATTGTTGGAGGTGGATTCGAGATCCTACTTCGGTCCACGGGAAACAATGGGTTAAATGCTAAGTAAAAAACTCATTGAAATCATCATAACTTCATCTCGGATATCTTCATCATCTTGGTAAAGTCTCTTCTCGGAAAGTGTGTCAAACTTGACGGGAAGTCGGATGACACGTCAGCATGCAAGAAATGAAAATTTTCCTATTCTGATATGGAAAATTTCTGAAAATCTAGCATGAATCTTCTAGATACAATCTTATCAAGAGAATTGTAAATCTTCCTTAATTCTATCTACTCTGTAACCGCTTCTATGATCTATAAATAGAGGAGCAGATCATTCGAAAGAAGGATCCGCTTTTTGACACACATTAAGCTAATAAAGAACTCCATACTCGGCAATCATATTTTCTTGTTAGGGTTTAACTTCTTTTGCTCCAAATCCATCTCACAAGTGTCCTTACCCACTCTTTCCCTTTTTAATCAATCTCACAAGTGTCCTTGCCCACTCTTCCCCTTTTTAATCAAGAACTTCGGATTCTAGAACCTTTGTGTTAGACCCGGTTCCAACAAGATATAAGTTGAGCAGATAATAATATTATTTACTCGGTAACAACGTATGTTCTGCATTACAAAGGGAAACATGAATATCCAACATATCAAATGTGTGCCAAATTGTAACACAACAATTATGTTAACGTGTATAAATTGCATAATATGAAAGTATATAATTGTGTAACCTATATAATAAACATGTTAGAAGTACAAAAATATATATATATACACAAATAAATAAAAACTTTAACCGGTAACAACATATGTTTCACGATATATAGAAAAAATCCTGAATATCTATATAACTATTTAACGTATGTAATAAATATACTAAAGGTATATATATACGTATACAACTAATAAATACATGAACAATTATCACTTTGGTTGTGGTTGAACAATATATTCAATTATAGGGGTATATTGGATATCATACAAAAACTTATATAAAATCTAATTTTCTAAAAGCATGTGTCAAATTTTTTATTTTTAAAAAACTTGTGTATATCTAGCATAATTTCTTTTTATTAATAGCAAAACCATAAAAAAGAATACATAAAGTTATTTTGTCAAATAAGCCAAAAAAAAGAGGCCAAGTGAAAACATCTTAATCCTAAATGCGTCCATTGGTTTTGTTGTTTAAGAAACGGGTCGCTTTCGATGTCACTCAAACTTTTGAAACTTGAAAAGAAATGTCCACTTTTGGTGCACCATTTTACCTTTAACAACTATAGTATACTGTATTAGTAATAACTTTCTTTACTTTTGTTTATAAGAAATATAACAATCGGTGTTCTTTTCTCTCGAGTACTGTTCATCTTCTCTCTCATTTAGATCTAGTTTTTTTCGCTCGCTTCTGTTGGGGTCGATGGCCGGTGGCTCCAACAGCACCGACGTCGACCCTTCACTGCTCAGTCTCCCCTTGTTAGAAGTTTGTGATCAGTTTATAGATCTGGTTTGTGTATAGTGCTTTTGAGGTGAAGATTGGCTTGGTGAAGTTTAATTTCCTTTGTCGGTGATGAGGTTCACGTCGGTTGTGTCGGTGTGAGTCACCGTTTTTGGCCGCCGGTGAGAATCGTGAGTCTCTGGTGCTCCTCTCTTGCCTCGTTGCTTTTTGGAGCACGTTTTCCAAGAAGGGTCTATCGGAACTCCGTCCTTGTTATGTGTGGGGATCTGGCTGGTCTTTAGCTTTGTCCTCCGGCAAGGCCTCTCTCTCATCCGCGTTGGTATCTTTTCAGCTCTCTTCTCCTTGTCGTGTTGCTGCCTTCTGTTTTAGGCGTTAATCTGGTAATTAAGTTAGGGTTGATGCTTAGTTTGGTCCTTAAGATTTGATTAGTTGTATATGCTCTCTCCCTTTAATCTTTATTGTATCTTTGTCCGGTTTTGATCTGGTGCAGATTTCTTAGGAGTCCAACTTCCATCGGTTATTGATTGGCTCGCTCTTTGTCTCTACTTAAAGACCGTGATCGTGGTCTGGTCTTATGTTTGGCTTCTGCTTAGGTTATCACAGAGTCAGGTTTGTCCTTACTGGGAATCATTACCTTGACTAAGCATCTCCGGTATGTATTGTGGGATCATTCTACCGGATCAGAAAGCTTTGCTCTTCGATGTTGAGGTATACTATATTCACAATAGGAGTCGTCGTCGTTCACGCTAGCTGTGATGTTGACAGTGGAGGCTTCGATTTAAGGGTTGAGTTGCATTTGTGATGAGTCTTTCTTAAGTATCATTTTCTTAGCTTTTGCCTTTGTGTAATCTTTGGTTCCCTATGTTAGGGTTTTGGTTCCGGGGAGTAAATCATCTTCCGCCGGCTTATGTATCAATCTTATGCTTCAGATTTTAACCGAGTTCTTTCGGTTTTATCTCGCTACTATGTAATCCACTCTTTTATTTAATCATATGAAAGGAAAAAAGAAATATAACAATCAACTTGTAATCTTTGACCTTTAACAAATACATAATGCTAAATTCTTATTTGTCTGGTATTTAAGATGATACTATTAATAACTTTGATATTAAATGTTTAATTTTTTCCTATTACAATTGGTAGAATAAAAAGAGTTTATGTTATATATTAAAATTTATCGATCCAATTTTTTTTTAAAATACACAATACGAAAATCTCACCAAAATTATCAAGATTTAGAACGATTGCATCGAAACAGGATGAATAACAATAGTTGATCCAAAAAGTTGACTATAAAATCACTACTTGATGATTGAATAAATTGAAGATTATATACTTTTTGAAGATCAGGCAGCGATGGTAGTAAAGAACGAACACTTGCAGAAAAACTAGACACATGAATGTCTAGTATTGATCTGTTCTGTAACTATAGATTAATAGAATTGAGTTCTCCGTCTCTTGTATTTTAGTTTTACTTCAAATCTTAGTTTCATCATAGAACATCTAACTCTCATTTAAGTTAAGATTTCAGTCGTAATTTTGATTAAAGATTAAAGTATGCATATTAAATTAAATTTTGTTTAATATAATTAATTCATAAGTTATAATGGTGCAGACCCCAAATAATTAAAGCGTGGCGCTGTGTCATTATAATTGACCGATGACACTGAAAACCACAGAGTAAAGCATCCTAATGGTAATGGTAATGGATGGGCTAATGTTATTATTAAGAAACAGGTCACACACACACACACATGCGTATAAATAAATTCCAAAGTAAAGGCGCCCCATTGGAGAGAAGGACGATCATTTTTTCTGCTAGTCACCTGAAAAAGGCTCTCCACTCCAGGTCAAGTTGCGTTAATCCTCCTCCCTCTTCTCTGTCTTCCATTTTGAATACCCTAAACCTCTTCCTCTTCATTCACGTTTTTCTGGATCCAACATGGTTGCTGATACCAAATCCGACCTTTCCTTGGCCAAAACTTTCGGCTGCAGTGCCTTTGCTGCTTGTGTCGCTGAGGTAATTCCCCCAACCTTTCCATTTCTGCTGACTATCAACTGCCTATCGCCATCCTGACTATGTTAATTTCTATCTTCTTCCTTTCGTTTACGCGGAAATGTATGACGATTTTCGTTACCATTCTGAATTCACCTTCGCTTCCATTTAACTGATTTGATCTCTATTGTTGGAATTTAAACGTTTCTGCTCCTTCTATATCGTTAGTCGCTCAGATCTCTACCCGAATTTGAGTTTTCGTGTTTCTATTCCGTTGTTTAATGATGTATATTTATGCTTTGGATAGTATTTTGTTCGAAATTGTGGCCAATATGGGATTTCAACATGGAATCGATTTGAGCATCGTATTTGTTTTGCATCGCAACTATAATTTTTTAACTTATCTTCCATAACCAAATGTATTGTCATCTTGGCTGTGTTGCATCATCAGTATTGACTTATTATATGATTTTTTTGGGGATTTCTTATGCAATTGAACTCTGGACCAGGTTTGCACAATTCCGTTGGACACTGCTAAAGTTAGGCTTCAGCTCCAAAAGTCCGCTGTTGCTGGAGATGTTACTCTGCCTAAATATCGGGGATTGTTGGGAACTGTCGGTACCATAGCAAGGGAAGAAGGGCTTCGTTCACTTTGGAAAGGTGTTGTACCTGGATTGCATCGTCAATGCCTGTTTGGAGGTCTAAGGATTGGAATGTATGAGCCGGTGGGTTATGATTATATACTAACTCTCATGCTCCACAAAACGTACTCAACTCAGTGTCTTCCTAGTTACTACTCAAATCCTTAACCAATTTATCCTCCTCAGGTGAAAAACTTGTATGTCGGAAAAGACTTTGTAGGTGATGTTCCATTGACCAAGAAAATACTTGCTGGTTTGACAACAGGTGAGCATAGCCATAGACCACTTGGTTAGAAGAAATACCAGGATATATATGTTTTCTTCTATATCACTTAACTGGTTGGTTTTTGTTGTCTAATTCTCAGGTGCGCTGGGTATCATGGTTGCAAATCCCACAGATCTTGTGAAAGTTAGGCTTCAGGCTGAAGGAAAATTGGCTGCTGGTGTGCCAAAACGGTATTCTGGAGCGTTGAATGCATATTCAACAATTGTGAGACAGGTAGGTATCATCCTGCCTTGTAAGTTGAGATTTATGCATAAGAAGTTGCTTCAACTCTGCTTCATCATATCTTATTAATCTGCCTCTGATAGGAAGGAGTCCGAGCTCTTTGGACTGGTTTAGGACCTAACGTAGCAAGAAATGCAATCATCAATGCTGCTGAATTAGCAAGTTACGATCAAGTGAAACAGGTATGAAACAATTTATCCTCTTTGTCTCTCTCGACTAACTAATGCATCCTGATCATTTAAGCAACGAAACTATATTCTGCTAACAGACAATCTTGAAGATTCCGGGTTTCACTGATAACGTTGTCACACACATTCTATCTGGACTGGGGGCAGGGTTCTTTGCTGTCTGCATTGGCTCTCCTGTTGACGTGGTACAGTATCTACACATGACACTGAACCTTGAGTTTGTTCACCACATTTCCTGATTCTCTTCGTGAAAATCTTGTTGGGCGGCAGGTTAAGTCACGAATGATGGGAGATCCTTCATACAAAGGCACGATTGACTGCTTCGTCAAAACTCTGAAGGCTGACGTAAGCAACTTTGTTTCTGTGTCCTCTCTGATATTCTTGTTGGAAACATATTCAGAAACTGGTTCTTACTTTTGAGTTTTCCTCTACACAGGGTCCTATGGCATTTTACAAGGGATTCATCCCCAACTTTGGACGTCTTGGTTCATGGAACGTCATCATGTTTTTGACACTCGAACAGGTAACAGCTTAGAATACTTTTATTGCATTAAATCAATCATGCATAGCCTTGTCTCTCTCATTCTAATCCCGGTTCTAAATAAATCCAGGCAAAGAAGTATGTCCGGGAACTAGATGCATCCAAAAGAAACTGAGACACAAAGTTTGAAGCTGAGAAAATAAGAGCTACATTGTTTTCTTCTCAATGTCGATGATTGAGAGAGGCCACAACATGGTCGAATATTGTTGCGAAATAATAGGAAGTTGATTTTCAAGTAAAACTTTGAAATAATTATATGGATTGCTCAGCTGTACCCATTCAAACACTTATCAAAATCCAAAAATTACATTTTCATCCTTTTTTTTTCACCAAACTCTTGAAGAAGAAAAGAGACAACACATCTCAACTCAGTTTCTTATGTTCCGGATAAGCCCATATCTCAGATTGAAGGTAAAGTGCTCTAGCTTTGTTGCAGATAAACACCATAGATCCATCTATGTAATCCTCGTATCTTTCATAGAAAGCTGGAACTGTCATGATCACCAAAACGCCTGCCAACCACCATAATTAAATGAATCTCTAGCTCAAAACAGTCCAAGGAGAAACCAGACATGAGAGATTTACATTTACTTACTTGTGTGGCAAAGTGTCTGAAAATCCATGAGGCTTCCAATGAATGCGATAAGAAACAGATAGACAGCTACTTTGATATATAACTCTGACTCTCTTCCCATTGCAATGTCATTCCAAACTTTGAGTAGTTTATTCACATTGATGCGTAACCATATTGAAGCTTCTTCCGCCATCACTTCACTGATTTGAAACTCCGGCAATGGCGGTGATGGCCTGAAGAGAACCAAAAAACACACGATTAAATAATTGGAAACTCATGAAAAGAGACTTAATGGCCTTTAGTTTACATTATACCTGTTGAGAATGGATGCAGATTTGGACCAGAAGAAGAGAATAGAGAGCAAGAGAAGAAGAACACTTGAAAGAAGAGTGATGATGGTGTAAGCAAATGTCTCAAACACCATCCATGAAGCTATTGTCACTGTAACTATACCAACACTCACATTCTTCTTCCTCCACAGTATCACATCTCCAACTGCAGATTCATTTCATAACTAGTTTTTAGAAGTGAGAGATCACTTACCAATTATGATGATATGAATCTGGATTGTTTTACTTACAAATGCCACCTCCCAGAATCTCATGTATTGTTCTTTCTCTCTTAAACAACTTGTCCGATGAAGAAGAACCCATTTGACAAGAAAGATCAGCAAACTTGGATTCAGATATTCTCAGATCCCAAAAGTTATCCAGATATCTATAGCTTGCTCTGAATGTCAGAATCAAATCATCATGTGGAAGAAAATCTTAAAGGCTCAAATCGAAGGAACCTGATGTATAGTCAGAAGAAGAGCGAGCGAGTGGGAAAAAAGGAAAAGAAAAGTGAGGAGTCTAAAGTTGGGTCATCACTATCATCATCAAAGCCATCAACTTTGAATAAAATAATAATAAATTAAAAGCAATTCGATGTGCTCTTCTGTTAAGGAAATAAAAGAAGGCGTTTGTTGGCCTCTCGATGTTATCTCACCTTCCAGCCTAAAAAGTGTTTATTCTTCCGAGTCCAGGTTTTTCAAACTGTAAAAGTTCACCAGATGGGACTAGATTTATGACATTTTTTTACACCATCACTTTATTTTCATAAATATTTGCAAAATTCTTATCGCATTTATTTATGTAGTCAACTGAATTAGTTAATTACGTAGAGAATGTTGAAAAAATAAAAGAGATGAAATAAATGTTGAAATTTCTCTGGTTGAGTCCAATTGATACGGAACTCACAGGAGTTCAGATCCTGGATCTTCAGACTCGGATCCGGAAAGGTCAAATCATTTATTCTCAAAGATAGATTCTCAGAATTCAAGATGGCTTCGGATTTACCAGAAAGATACCAAACAAACACATTTCATAAACCATTATTATCTGGTTTCTTTCGATTTAAATTGTTTCCTGTTCTGTATGTAATTCTTTTTAACAAGCCAAAACAAACAAACAAACTGAATATTCCTCACCTCCATCAATAAGACCTCTTTTCTCTATTCTTCTCTGTTACTTTTGTTTCTCACTTTCCTCCTTTTGAGAAGTCCCCACAGCTCCGAGATTGGCCCCAGCAGCAGAAGCATCAAGCAAACTCGCAGCAATCGCTGCCTTCAAGTCATCATCTTCCATCTCTGAAAAAGCCCTCACCTCCTCACGTGACAATGCCTGATTTGGTCTTTGTTGTTCAACATTGTCATCAGTTTTTTTGTTGCTGACAGAAGAACTCTGTACCGAGCTTGTGCTCTTTATTATTCTCTCTGCATCTTCAGGACACAGCCACTGCCCAAAAGTGTTGGAAGCTTCAGAAGAAGACGACATGGGACATTCCTGCGGGAAATTTCCTTTAACTATGAAGATGCTCCATCCTGAGCCTTTGAGAGAGTCCAGGAACGCGGAAAGGTAGAACTTTGACAAATGTTGAGGAGCAGCGAGAAGGCTGTCAAAGTTGTACCATTCGCCGTTCACTTTCCTTATGCAAAACCAATGGTCATGCAAATGGCAGATGAAGGCGCTTTCTAGCTCAGGGTCTATCTGCGCAGGCTCAGCGTCTGGACAATTGAGTGGAATCACTTGTAGAGCCCACACTTCCAAAGCCTTTTGCAAGACCTATTCCATCAAATAGAAAGCTTTCTCAGAGAAAAGATTATGTAATACTAGATGTACTTTACAGGATTGAAATGCTACACAGATCACGTAAAGTCGTTAAATTGCTTTTACATTGAAAATTCTAAAAAGTGATTTGGATCGCCATTCAGTGCAATATATGGTTCCTTTATCTAACACATAAAACTTGCTTGCAGCATAACTGACTTGCATCGAAACAGACGTATCAAACAACTAGTTATAGATCGATCTCCCCAAAAGAGAAAGTATGATACCTCTTAGAGAAGATGAACGAAATCAATACTAAAGCGAGTAACCAGAAAAACAACCCCTACATAACCAAGATCATGAGTCCCTAGACTAGATAAGAGAAACCGTCTCGAGTTCCTCAATGTCTCCGCATTAAATGTCTCGCATAAAGAAGCTAGGCTTCGGCAAATGAGTTTAACCCAGACTAAAGCCTACAAATTTCATTATATCTGAATTCTTAACACAAATCTTGAAAAGGTTATCACTTCAGAATAACCCAGCAACCAAATGCATAATCAAGAACCAAAACCCTAGTTTTGCTAAAAACTTCTAAGAACACAATGGGCAAAAGGCTATAGAGAATTAAAATGTTATATGTGACTCAGGAATTTTCATCTTTCATGTAATATAAAACAGGCAGTCAAGGAAATCGGAAATGGTACCTGGATACTGAAATCGCCGCCGAGGGAAACATTGTGCGACTCCTCGGAGTAGAAATCGCCGGAAGAAAAGCCTCCAGCGGCAGTGCCTTCGAGCATGACCTGACGCTCCTTGCCGTCAAGATCAGAGGCGACTGCAGCCAGATCGAATTCAGAAAAGAAAGGTCCCTGCAACACCGTGTTGACGCAGTGTACGGCGCACAAATTTGACTCTTGGACCTCGTGATACAACATTCCTCCGTTGCTCGTTCGCTCCATCGCCGATTCAGATTTGAACCACAACTCTCGAATTCACTGATTCCGTGATGAATATATATATATATA
>OVBA01004765.1:0-22271 GCA_900406435.1 Lepidium aucheri
AGATTGTAACAGCAACAATGGCACTACATAACTTCGTCTGTGATTCACACATAGAGGATCATGATTTTTTACAGTGACAGAGGAAGAACATTATCAAACTCATGGCGATGAAAGTGAAGACGATGATGATGATGATGACGATGATGATGGTGATGATCACATTGCATATGGGCCGACAGGTGATAGAGTTATGGAAGGATTGCGAGACACACTTACAAGTGAAATCGGCAGAGGACGTGGACTACCTTACTAAAGATTTATGCATTTTATTTATAAAACTTATGTTATGTTAAAATTCTTGTTATTTATGTTTGGACTTGTTTTTGCTAAATTAGTATCAAATTTATAAATACAAACTTTCTGTTAATTCTTGTAAATATAAGTAACATTTTATTTATATAAAATTTACAAATTTTATAAAAGATCAAAAATTTAAAAAAAATAAAAAGGAGTCGCTGATCGCTAGCGACAGTAAAACGAACAATACAACGATTGTTCGCAGCGACCAGTCGCAGCGACTGTCAAACGAACATAAAACTAATATTTTGGTCGCTGTCGCTAGTCGCTGTCGCTGGTCGCTGTCACTGGTCGCTGTCGTTGGTCGCTGTCGCCAGCTACTAGCAAACGAACATGGCCTTTATACCTTATTGTAACTTTAATGTTTTTCTACTTTATCGGAAAAATTGTCGTAATGTAGGGATTAGTCGGTCTAAATATAGATTCAAAAACGTACGTTAGAAATTTACGTGAGGGTAAAATGTAAAAACCGATCAATCTGATTATCGATGGACAAATCGATCGATCTATACTTATCAAAGAGAAAAATGTATATCAATACGTGAAATAGAGACTAATCAATCTACAAACAGACCGATCTGTTCTTCCCGAACTAGGATATAGGTACAACCGATCAGTCAGAAGATTGACTGGTTGGTCTATCCACAATTCACGAAGAAAACAACTTTTTTGGTACATAGAGACCGAACGGTCCTTAGACTATGGAAGATTGAAAAAATTAGGAAATCGGTTGTAGATTATAGATCGGAATCTAATTATGGACAAAAAAACTACATGACCAATAATAGAAATACATTACATATTGTATGTTATATTCAAATAAAGTTATGAATAAGAAAAAATTAAAGTTTTACTTTAACCAAATATTACAAGAAAATGCATCAAAGATATTACAAAAAATAGTGTCAAAATATTTGTCTAGAAGCCAATATAAGTGACAATATAGTTAGATAATGTAATAATATGCTTCATTGTATCTGTCTCTTGTCTCTGAGAGCCGAAACTTTCTTCCGCAGTTCAAGGTTTGATATCCTCTCCACCTCCAGAGCTCGCTCAAGCTACACAATAATCCATTGACTTTGTTAGCTTCAGAAAACAAAAAGATTTGAATTCGACAAACTCGATATAAGAATGAAACTATAAAAGAATGATAACCATTACAAAAGGTTCCGACTATATAACTACTTGACATAGAATTCAAGAGAGAAGATACGACTGTACCTTTGCAGCTCGCATACTCCACTCGCCAAGAATAGCTCTTAACCTTTCATTTTCTGCCACATACTGTTTCAGGAGATTCAAAACAGAAGATAGTGAGTTCCACAGATCCGAAAATATCTAGTCCTTGCATATTGTTTGATGCAAAATATATATGATGTGATGGTCATTCCCGTGGAAAGTATGTTTTGTTTCGTATGTTTTTATGTCTAAAGATAAGTTCAAACCTGATTATTGGTATTCCGGACATGAAGTATCTCTCTATCTCTCTCAGAGATCAGAGATCGAGCGAGATTGAGCTCAGAATGGAGTTGATCCACCTGCAAACATACAATATTCATTTACTATCCTCCTTCATTCAAAGATTTTACATGTAGATTTTACTCATGAAACGTCAACTAAGAGTGATATGACTTTTGCAAAAGAGAAATGAGAAAGAAAATTTAATAACGTGACAAGTTTGGCATTTGTTAACCAAGCTTTACCTCAGCAGAAAGTGTTCGTAATTCCTGATCCCGAGTCGCCACAAGATGCGCCAGGTCAACCTGTTAACATTTGTCATTTTCAAATTTTTAAATCCAGTGGAATGAAATACATGGATTTTAAGAAAATAATTAGAAGGTTTTCAGCTTGTATCCACTTTTAAAACTCTGCTAAATAGATATCAAAAGTTCGCAACGGAGCAGTTCATACCTGAGGCGTGCTACTACCGTGGGACTCTTCATATTTGCTCAAGGACTCCTGCAAACGCAGAATCTGAACCCCAAAGAGATTGAGGTTAGAAACACACTCTAATATGGCATGGATAATTTAGCAGATTACAGATGATAAAGAACTTGAGAAGAGAATTGAACTCAGGATTGCTACTACAAGATTATAGACTAGTAATAAATAACAGAAGCATAAAGATTCAGATTTTAACAGTATTTACGAAAAAGAACTCATATGATGTCACCTCTTCACTGAGATAATGGAGATTCTCGCGCTGATATTGCAGGAGAGCCATTTGTTGATCAGAAAGGCGACCGGCTTCATGGTATCTGTTTTTCAAGCAAAAAACGATGAAGTAAGACTTAAGATTTATATGCATTGCCATGCTACAATACAAGGTTTCCATGCTAAACAGTATTTTTTCATAAAGACTAGGAATAAGGTTCAGTGAGAATGTGAAAGTACCTCAATCCTTCCAAAGCAGCTGGTTGAAGGGGAGAGTATAATGAGTTTAAGACATCGGGATGAGAGTTCACCGAGTTATACTGGCGCACATAACCTACCAGTATTATAAACAGATAAGAAGAGTTGCATAATAATGTAGTTACAGAATCGCTTACTAAAGACAAACAACTGGCAGAGCGACATCACAAACGGATTTTATTCTCTGAATCTTAAGCTTACCAACAAATATAATCATAAACGAAGCAGCAGAAATTGCTTCAACAGACATGATGAACCTGCAACGATATTATATTGTTAGCATTGGCAGATCTATAGGACATACTCCAACACATACTTCACAAGCAATGCATTTATCAATTTCAAAATGGGATTCGACCTTGCCAACAAAGTTACTTCACCAATTTGTTTCAAATTAAAAGATATTTAACGCACTGTCAGCTTCCAAATACTATTTCTAGTCATTTGATTTATCTAAGAAAGTAGCAGAACAATTAAGTAAAATCTGTCAATCTGAGCGAGTAAAAAGAGTTTGCCAATAAATTAGATGTTTCATTATCTGATATGTAATAATTTCTCAGCAGGACTGGAAACAGTAAGGATGAAGTCAGAATCTTCCTTTGATTCTTTTTTATAGTTGAAGTCATTAGAAAGAAATAAACAGAAAATGTCATCAAATGGAAAAGAAAACTAATATAAAGGTAAAAGCAGTTAATGTATCTAAAAAGAAGGCTGCAGACCTTTGCACAGTTAAAGTTGGAAGAACACTGACATATGGTTTCCACACCATGAAAAGCAGCATAGATGCAGTTCCTAGAACAAAAAGGAGTTATTGAATGCAAGAAATAGATATATGTAACAATAAAAGGTTGTAAAAAACCATTAAAAATTACCATATGCCATGATAGCAAATGGCAGACGAACTACATGTTTCAATTTCTGACTGAAACTGTAATATCCCTGCAATAGAAGGTTGTTTCAGAAGATCTTCAAATGAAATAAGTACAATTACACAAGACGATATCATCCTATCTCTATATAGCTAACAAAATAAACCAAATGAGCAGTATCTGTTTGGTTAGAGAAATTATTACCTGCAAGCGTATTTTCTGGACCTGATTGACAAAATATTGCTGAAACATACCTGTTGCAGAAAAAACTTATCATAATCTATGCATATGCTGCAGAATAGATATTTCAGAGCCGAAATATGACATGGAAACAGAAGTAGACAGATAAGACACGATAATAGATTTTAATGTTTGGTGTATGTAAAAGCAAGAGAATGTTGTTCTAACTCCACATTAAGTAAAGATGGTGGTTTCTCCGGCTCTGGGATCCTTCCTTTACTTATCAAAGTAAATTATTCACAGAATAGGGTGATCAATCCAAGCCTAAGAGAGAAAGAATAACTAATTTTAACATCATTTCTGCCTATCCCGTTTTACTTTTTAGAGTGTCCCATAAAATTAAATCATCTCATATCAGTCTCTCTAATGATGTCTTTCTTTGAGAATATAGCTAGGTCTGGTAGTTTAACATGAATGACCAACTAATTACCGATTTATTTTTGTGAAAAACCAGAACATGATATCATGATCCATTAACAAATTTTACTAGGCAGTACAGTAGTTTCCCATAAGTTAGCCTGACCTGCTTCTAAACAAAACTTTAGTAATAAGCTAAGGGAGAATTGAGGTTACCTGTTAACATCAACAGAGCAACATTGCAGCTGCAAAGCAGCGATGGGATAAGGGACTGTACAGACTGAAGTATCCACGGTGCTCCTACTGCTAAAATAGCATAACCTGCCTAAATTTTATAAAAAGTATACATAAAGTCAGGCATTCATGTGACTAAAAGTCAATAGTGAATATCAAGAAAGTACAGTTTGAAAGTACTTGCCAATATGATAAGATAAATGCAACTTCCAACAAGACTTCTAGATTCTCGATGACCAAATAGAGGAGCTTCATGCAGTATATCAAGAAACCTACAATCACAAAAACAGTGCTGAACTAGATGAAGAGCCAATGAAGGTTATACATCAATATTTTCCAATGATTACATAATAGTATAATCTGAATCATTGGCAGAAAAAGTCATGAGATTAAAACATACAGAAACGTGACCAATCTGCCAATTATATTGAAGAAAAGAAAGCGACATTCAACTTCTTTTACATTAAATGGCTTGGACTACATAACCAGCAAACAGCAGAAGAACCATTGTCAAGTTCTGAGCTTGAACTTGCTAAGCTCATAAAACACGGATCTTAGAATCATAACATAAGATTTATAAAACTCAGGAAATTCTCTGAAGATAATTTTTTTAATGAAAACTATTGCCAGCAATTGCGCACCCAAAGTTAAATGGAAAGTGACTAAATGATTAAAATTACAACATACATGAATACAGGAGCTGCATTCGACCTTGAAACAAGTGATTAAAGAGATTAGGGACCAATGAACACACTTTCAAACAATAGCAAACACAGAAATCCAGAGCAGAAAACGATAGATGACCAAAAGGATTGAACCACGAAGCAAAAGATGTACTTGTTTCTCTACATTGTAATAATCAAAGCACAAAAGGAATGTTCGCTCGCCCTGAGACATTAAATCATGAGCTTACATAGCATTATCTTGCTCCGTCGTCGGATTGCCAGAAGAAGGGCGTCGATCGTTCGCCATTTTGTTTTGAGTTTCTTCGTTGGGTTGTGAGAGTGAAAACTGTAACTCCGATACTTGTAGAGAACGAGAGGTTTTGCTTGAAATCAGGGTTGATGAATCATATTCCTTGCCTCCTGTGTGGAGATTTGAGAGATGTGAAAGGAAAGCGTAAGAATTAAACAGCTTCACAATGAAAGCTTCTCTTCTCTTCTCTCCTCTCCGTCGTCATCTTCTTTACAAATCAAGGATTTGGAATGTTTGGTTTGCATAAAGTTTGACTGAACAACAAGTCAATAACGCTGCTACTTGTAATTAAGGGTGTGCTATCTATTTTTGAAAATTTAAACCAAAAATGAAATTTGAGTAAACTTCAAGTACCTAAACGCAAATTGTTACTTGATAAAGTGATAATTGTGCATTTATGAGACTTAACTAGGATTAAATAAGTAACAAAAATGTTGGATTCACAAAAAATGGAAATCATTAGTTGCGCAAGGTCGCTTGCACTATGTCGACTTCGTCTTCTTCTTCTTCCCGTCGAACGATCGTCTCCTACACTCTCACAACTTCACTCTTCATCTTTATCTTCTTATGCAGCGTCTTCTTCTTCACTAGACGCACTCTAGAACCTTCTCTAGAACCTTACCACGCCGACATTCCCATCATCGGTGCCGATCCACGCCCTCCCACGCCTCTCCTCCCTCAAGATGCCGAAGGTGACGTCACTTTCGAAACTAATACTAAGGAGAAGGAAGATTCGCGCCACGAGGATGTCACCGTCGAAACTAATCCTAAGGAGGAAGTAGATTCGCGTCACGACAACGTCACGGAAGGGAATAAACTGAAAGCTGTGGAAGATGGAGGAGACTCGGGCAAAGTGTCCATGGAGGTTAAGGAGGAAACCAATGCCGAATCTGTTAACCAGGCGGTGATTGAGAAGATGAGAGGCTGCAATTTGTACAAAGGATCGTGGGTTAAAGACGATGATGAGTATCCATTGTATCAGCCTGGATCGTGTCCTTATGTAGACGAAGCTTTTGATTGCCAAAGGAACGGGAGGCGCGATTCTGACTATCTCAATTGGAGATGGAAGCCTGACGGTTGTGACCTTCCACGGTATGATGTGCATTTTGTTTTTAATTCTATTTATTCTTTATTTCAAACTGCCATTGTTACACCTGAATTTGTTGTTAATGTATTGGGAAAATAATGACCAGCATTTAACCTTACATAGTTCTTGATAGGCGTGGATCCGTACGATTGAACTAAAATTACTATAAAGCTATGTTCTGGCTGTGTTTGTGAGACGCACTGTCCTATTCGCTGCATGTGAAGCTAAGTTTATATTAGCAAATGTTAGTGTGGCTAGTCCTTGATCAATGTATGTACCGTTACACTTTCACACTTTAGATGATACGATTAGCAGAAACACATTATGTTTATTTGTAATTGTATGTCCCCTGCTTATTGACTTTCCAATCATAGGTTTAATGCTACAGACTTCTTAGAGAAGTTACGAGGTAAAAGTTTGATGCTGGTTGGAGACTCAATGAATCGCAACCAGTTTGAATCAATGCTTTGTGTTCTCCGACAAGGTTTATCCAATAAGAGTAAAATGTATGAGGCTTATGGCCACAATATAACAAAAGGAAGAGGCTACTTTGTATTCAAATTTGAAGTAAGTCCGCTCTTTGGCTCATAGTTTCTAGTGTTTTCAGTTGAGTCATTGGTATTGTGGTTCTACAATTCTACTAATGGTATTTTGGTAGTGGGATAAGCAACACATTAGTTATATACTGGTGTTTTTTATGTGCATTTTTGGATTTATTATTACTCCCAATACCTCTTTTTATAACGTGTGTCACATTAGTTTCCATATTATTTTCGAGAAGGAACTGTTCATCTGTATGCATCTTTATGAAATAATAGGATTACAATTGCTCAGTAGAATTTGTGAGGTCACATTTTCTTGTGAGGGAAGGAGTTCGAGTAAATGCTCAAGGAAGTTCTAATCCGACCCTTTCCATTGATCGCATTGACAAGACACATGCTCGATGGAAGCGAGCTGACATTCTAGTCTTCAACACTGGACATTGGTGGGTTCATGGAAAGACCGCTAGAGGGTATGGTTCTTTCGTTTTCTACTCTATCAGTCTTCTAGTCAGAAAATATCCCCAAATCTGAGATGTAGGTTATATATATTCACCTATAGTTTTCATGAAAATTGCAATATCTTCTGAATTTATCATTTTAGCTATATATTTGCTGAGATGTAGGTTATATATATTGACCTATAGTTTTCATGAAAGTTGCAATATCTTCTGAATTTATCATTTTAGCTATATATTTGCTGGTGTATATCCCATTTTCTTTGTGTAACTTGGTTTCATGACATATTTCTTGAGAAGGAAGATCCACTTATGAAATCACTTGGTGAATCATTAGTGCAGGAAAAACTACTACAAAGAAGGTGACTACATCTATCCAAAATTTGATGCGACTGAAGCATACAGGAGGTCGTTGAAGACTTGGGCCAAATGGATTGACAAGAATGTAAATCCGAAAAGGCAGCTTGTATTTTACCGAGGATACTCCTCTGCCCATTTCCGGTAAGCTCCAATCTTATATTTAGTTATTTTACCACCCACAATCTTTATTTCTACTGCAAAGATGTGAGAAGTCTGGTTTACAGTTTGGTGTTGTTCTGTTTTTTGTTCGTTACTCTACAAATGAGGTTCAGTTCATCAGTTGGTTTCGTACCCTAAATTCAGCTTTGGTTTCCGTTTTTAGATTTTAATTAAAATTAGAAAATCGATCGAGTAATAAACACATTCATTTCTGTTTAAGCACTTAGGTTTGGATTGTTTATAAGCCACTTCCAATGTACTCTTGCTGCGGTTGTTTGACAGACGAGTTTAATTCTTCAGTGTATACTGCTTCCTGAATTGAACAGGGGAGGTGAGTGGGACTCGGGAGGGTCATGCAATGGGGAGGTAGAACCAGTGAAGAAAGGTTCAATCCTCGATTCCTACCCTTTGAAAATGAAAATAGTAGAGGAAGCCATAAAAGAGATGAAAGTTCCGGTGATTCTCCTAAACGTGACAAAGCTGACTAATTTCCGCAAAGATGGACATCCGTCAATCTACGGTAAGACCAACACGGATGGTAAAACAGTCAGAACAAGGCGACAGGATTGTAGCCACTGGTGTCTGCCGGGAGTCCCAGATGTTTGGAACCATCTTATTTACACGTCATTGCTCCTTCATGCTCAATCTTAGTTGTGGAACTCATACATCAACCAAAGATCCGAAGAAGAAGAAGAACAGATAAGACCAATTCAGTCTCACTGCAGTAGCAGTGACTCATATTTTTGTGTATTTTATCTCCTTTTCATTTTTTTTTTTTTTTTATATAGAGTTGTGAACGGAATCATCTGTTTTTGTAATTTCAATTAATAGCAAAGATTTTTCGCATTAATCTCAAATTAGGAAAAAATAATCTCAAAGCCGTATTTAAAAGTGAAACTATGACAAAGTTTGAAGAAACGCTAGCAAAAACAAAAAAAGGAAGCAACAATCGACTCAAAACACTCCATTTTCAAGGTGTTCTTTTCTTCAACTTCTTGATCGTCTTCACTCCTTTTCGTGTAGCAGGTTTCACTTTCCTTTTCGTTTTCCTAGTCTGAGAAGAGGACTCCCTCACTGGACCAGCCGGGATTCCTTTCTTCAGAGCACTCCCCCTTGGTGTAGCAGACGGAGGCAACCTCAAATCTTGTGGAGGTAAAGGGCAATGAGGCTTCCATACCAAATTGTTCTTCATTGCAAATCTTACTCTCTTCAAGCTCTTCTCAGTGCTCGGGGCGGTTAAGCTGCTCATATCTACTGCATCTTGGTTTTCAGTAGTAGCTTTCTCTTCCCTTTTGTTCTCTCTTTTCCTCTTTTTGGTCTTTTTGGCTATTGGCACAGGTTCTTCTGCTGCTTCGCAGACGCTTGCAACCTCAACTTTAGATGGACTCATTTCGGATGCTATCTTCTCAAACTCCTGTCGAAGATCCGATATCATAGTCTCATCAAAAGCTTCATCTTTGTCACCAAGATCAAAAACCTTATCCACATCATAATCCTTCTTGACACTGCCTTTTTTAGTCTTTGAACATTTCTTCAAACTCTTTTTCTTCGAAGACGACCCGTTTGCAGCACTCTTCTTAGACTTAGAAACAGCCTTCGATTCATCCGCTTCTGCCTCGGCAGACAAGGGAACCAGTTCAGGCACTTCATCATCCACAGTACGGGAAGCTTCTCCAATGGAAACTTCAATACCGGAAGACGACATATCCTTCTCCAACTGCAAGAACTCATTGTGAAGAGCAAAAATAGATTTCCTATTACCCTGATGGCAATCTGGAGAAGAACCCATCTCATAGAACCTCTTTGCAAACTCCATAGACAGTGCAATAGATCCTAAAACCACAACATCATCGTCCTCAGACAATGCATCATTCCCAGATTTCTTAATGTCTAGTAGCTTCTTCCCCATCTTCAGCAATTCATCAAACAAATTGCTCTTAATCTTCCCCACCAAAATCTTTTCATTAACAACGCCCAAAAGTTTAATAAAAGGAGATAAAAGAAGTTCCAAAACCTCCTTCTTTAGTGGAAGAAACGGTCCAAGTTCTTCAATAAAAACAGAAGCTATATGATAGTTAACCCCATTCCCCTGAAACTTATCACCAGCAAGAAACGTCCCATCGAACAAAATACCCATCAAACGACGAGTGAACTCCAAATCCCATGAATTGCTACGAAGAAGTGAGAAGAATCCGTTCAAAAACCTGCGAATCAAAAGGTAGAACTTATCTAACCTGAGTCGATCGATGCGAGACCACTCGCGGCGCATTGTGAACAAGAAGACGGTGAAGTATTGGAGAGCCAAAGGAAGAGGAAGGGATTGAAGAGCAGAGGAGAGACGATCGATAAGTTCTGATTGGTAAAGAGATTTATCAGCGTGCCAGATGCAATAGAAGATTCCTTGCCATAGCTTCTTCATGTCTTCGTCAGAAATTTTAGTTTGTTCAGGGAGCCAAGTTCGAAGAACAATTCGCAGAGATCTGTCGCGGATGGTTTGCTTGCAAGAAGCAAGCTTCTTAATCAGCGATTTACATTCTTCTTCAATTGGTAATGCTTGTTTTGCCTCCGAAACTTGATTCCGTTTCACCATTGCTATGGAATTCTAACGACGAAGCAAACACAAAAAGAGCCGCCGGCAGATTTTGTGTGGAGAGGTTGAAAGAAAATGAAAAACAGAGGATTTAACAAGAGTTAGGGTTTAGCTTTTGCCTCTTACTTTTTCTTTGTTTTTACATTTTAACCCTCATCTTTAGATTTTATTTTTTCTTCCACGTAATTTTAATATTCTTTGGGTTTTAACTCAAAGCTTTTGAAGATTACATTTTCATCCATGTTAAAAGTTTTTTTTTGGTCGTCAACGACCAAAAGCCCAATTTTAATTAAAATGGCCTAATAGGTCAGATTGGATACAGAGGTATAAAGTAATATTAATGGGCTACAAACAAAGCGACCCATGTGTAGAAGGATCTGGAAGTGCCACATCGTGTTAATCCATTATGTATCATGGCATGTAAACTGTCGGCAAAGTGAGGATCATCGCTATCCCTGAGCTTTTGGAAAGAACCGAGAGAAGCCAAACCGACCAAACCGGAATTCTTGGTTTCCTGATTAGTTTCGGTTTGAAGTTATAAACTGATAGGGAGAAATTTAAAATTTTATTCGGTAATCTGTTCCGTCAGTTCGGTAAAAAGAAACCAATCGGTTTTAATTAAATCAAAATACACCTTAACCCTAAAATGTTTCCTTCGAATCTCCAATCATCATTCCTTTTGAAGTTTTGACTTCCATGATTCCAAATCTCTACATTTAACAAATTAAACGATTTCGCTTCTATTATATCTTTCTCCTCGTTTGATACCATCGACATGCCATCGAAGAAGATGAATGTGGAAAGGCTATGGTACTCGGAAAAATGTAACAGCACATCAGAGCATTACATCTATCATTTGGACTTCGTATGAAGACGCAAGAGCGAATAGTGATGACATTATGTGTTTTACCCATATCCACAATCATAACTTCGTGTGAAATTGCTTGTTGTCAGAATGGGTAAAAGCTCATTTAATTTTGTTCTTTCTTTCAAAATACAGAAGAACACAAAGACAAAGGTGTAGAAGAAGATGATGAAGGACTTAATACATGCCTTCCTAATAGAATGCACTTCAATTCATGTGAGTACAAGAACAAAATGAGGATCTCGACATGGTGCTATATCAGGCAGACATTGTAGTTTTTAAAAAGTTTGAGACATCCACTCACAGCTGGAGAGAATGATTAGTTTATGAAGCATCCGCAATTCAAACACGTACTCCACATGCCAATGGGGAAAACTCACATGGCAATAGGCATGTGGATGCTTCTTCTACGAACTGCACGTATTAGGACCGAGAAAGAAGCTTGGTTATTGTCAATGGTATTCCAATTCGGTACAGTCTGAGAGAGCATGCAGTGATCTCGGTTCTAAACTGCAAACACTATGATAGCCTAGATTATGAAAGAACAGTTAGGAGTGATAGATTTTGGAAGAAGCACTTTAAGAATGTGAAAGCCATAAGATCGAGTGATGTAAAAAAAACCGTTGGAAGAAATGGTACCTGATCGTAGCAATGAAAGACTAAAGATGGTTGTCTTGTATTTCATTTGTAGTGTTCTGGACGCTCTAACAAAAGTAGGAAAAGATGGAACGCGGGTGAAACTATTCATGTTGAGGGCGGTGGATGATTTGAATTTATGCTATAAGTTTCCATGGGGGAGGTGGACATTTGAGCATATGCTCGCTCAGATCAAGCATAGGCATAAACATTTTAAAAGGATAATTGGGGGTAAAGGATGAGCCATTCAAGTTTTTGTTATCCCTCTTAAGGTTAGTGACCTGGTAATAGTGTATGGTGTGTTTCTTAATATTAAGCAACATTTGTGGTGTGTAGTTGTTGGCGTTTAAGATAATAACGGAGTTGAGAACGAACTGCAGAGAAGAATGTCCAGCTGAATCATCAGATTGTCCTAGGATGTGCTTGTCAAAGTCCAAGAAAACTGATTACACAGGATATCCCCTTGAAGAAATCAACCATTTCCTCGGTAAAATTAGGGTAAGTTATCCTAGTTTTACTTCGTATATATGGTAGAAGTAAGGTTAGTTATGTGAATTAAAGTAAGAGTAGGGTTGTGTTTAAGAATTATACTATTTATAAGTTGTAAAAATAGGGTAAGTATTACGAATTATACTAGTTATCAATGGTAGAAATAGGATAAGTATTACGAATTATACTATCTATCAATGGTAGAAGCAGGGTAAGTATTACAAATTATACTAGTTATCAAGGGTAGAAGTAGGGTAAGTATTACGAGTTATACTAATTAATTTTATGTTGCAGAACACTAATAGTTTAATCGTTATACGTGATGTAGAAGTAGAGTGGGTGTCTGATATCACGAAAGAAGAGAATGAATACCTTAATGATATTATTGTGGATAGTTGACTGTGGAGGCATCACGCTGGGAAAACCATCGAATTTCCCTCTATGTTCCAAGACGATATAGATGCACGCAAGATAGAGGAAGGGAATCACCCAGTAAATAGCAAAGAGGGTCGAGAAGACGACCCTGAAAAACCAAGTGTTAGAGAGTTGGAGGATCTTCTTGCCGTGATGCGAGAAGAGATTGACGATTTGAAGAAAAGAGTATCAATTTTAGAAAATGGTGGTACAAATGGCGTAGATGCTGGTGATGGTACCAACTTTGGAGATGGTGTAAATTGTGTAGATGGTGGTGATCGTACCGACCTTGGATATGGTATAGATGATAGATATGCGAGAGATCCACTTGATGAGCTCGCAGCTGCTGCTTCCTTTCAACTGCGCGATGAAGAGGTTGAAAAACAAAACGGTAAACAGACAGTGTCTGACTATAATCCTACCCCACCACTGACTCGAGCTAGGGAAAAAGCAAAACTTATTTGATATATTTTGTGTTAACGTATTTTGGTGATGAATTCACGTTTATTAGGACGAATTCATGTATTTTGGAGATGAATTCATGTATTGTGAGAATTATTCATGTTTTTTGGATATAAACAAAGGTTTATCTACATTGATTGAGAATGTTACAAGAGCAGAGAAATGGACGAAGTCCAGTCTTAGATTTCTTACAAGCATAAGAGAAGTCTTAAAACATAGAGCATATAACTTACAAGCAGGATTACGAAGTCATAGAGTAGATATCTTACAAGATAGATAAGATAAGTCCTAAAACATAAATTAGATATCTTACAAATAGGATTGAGACTTATCTACTCAACCCTAAGCCAACTCTTAACAAACCCCTAAAGACTCCCCACCAAATCTTTCAGGTGTTGAATCTCTATATCTTGCTCCATTGCCGAAATCTACAGCTCAGCAATGTGTACTTCAGCCAGGAACTTCTCCAACTGAACCTTCGTCTCAGCCAACTTTGCCTTTTGGGCAGCAACCTCCCTGGTCAGCTTATCAACATTGAACCTTAGATGCTTATACTCCCCCTGGACTACATGATCTCAACTTCGCTGGCGATGCATGTCATTGTTCTAGGAGTAAAATAGCAGTTAAGTAGACTAGTAACACCAGTTATACTGTCAACAAAAATTACAGTTTACCGTGTAAGCATACCTTGTACTCAAAACAAGTGAAGTAAACCTTGTTCGTGGGAGGCTCATTGGTGTGCTCCATAAAGCTTTTGCCACCACATGGGCACTTTTCTGGAATTCTTGAGTCATTGTCAGCTAAGATCCATTGGCAATCCATGTACTTACGCATGTCTTCCATCTCAGATACGCGAGTTTCCTCATCAGAGGTTTCTGGGGATGAGGCAGAACCATCAAAGCCTAAATTACAACAAAAACGACAACAAGATTCATAATTGAGAAAAAACAAATCGGATTCCAAATAATTCATAGGAATCGGAAAGAATTTGGTAGAACAAATTGGAATCGATAACAAGATTCATAAAACCTTACCGTTTGGTTGAAAGATGCAGATCTAGGTCGCGAGAAAAGGGAGAAGCGATGGGAGAGATGAGAGAGGAACATAAATGATGAGAAGTGAAAACAAGGGAAGTGTTAAATGATAAGATGGAGAGAGAAATTTAAAATAGAATTTAAAATCGAAAATAAAAATTTCAATTGCCGCCTAAACTAAATTTTTGCTGCCCAAAATTATAACGGAGTTATATTTCAGTAAATGGTTTTACTAAAATCCCAAAGAGTTATACTTTCGGTGATGTCCTTAGTTCTTGGTTATACTCTACTGTTCTCACTAAGTATGTTGATTATATATTTACTTTATGTTTTACATATGTTAATGAAAATTATTTCACGAATTAAAATTTAAAAGTAAAACGTTTTGCGAAATTAAAGTTTCAAAATGTGATCTTGTTTTGGAAGTAACATTGAAATATAGTGTGTGAATCTTGTTTGCACAAGTTACATTGAAAGTCTATAGAATCTATTTAGTTGACTATAATCTGTTTATAAATAACTTTTAATTTCCGTTTTAGTTAATGTTTAAATTTTCAAAATTTAAGAGGATTATAGGACTTAACAACTACTATATGATGGAAATAATCATGTAAATACTGTTATGAAAATATGAAGCAAATAATCCAATACATAAATTAAACAATTCTGATACATACATAAATTAAGCAAATAGATTACATTTCATCTCCAAACAATATATACTCGAATCTGTTAATTCTCTTAGCTCTGGGACATTTTTCCCCAGTAGATGAGAATCTTTTTATGCTTCATCTTCCCATCTTAACAATCCGGTATGGAGGTATGATCTATTTGTTTATGATGTCATCCGGGACTTCCTACTAAGCCATATCCGACACTAAATAATTAGGACTGACATACGCGAGTGCCTATAACTTAGTCCAATAAAATTTAGAACATAACTCATGCAATGTGAAGACTTTATATGATCTAACCTCCAACTTTCTCTGATAAATGTATGCGACTAATGCATGGAGACAAGGATACTTCTCCACATCAAACACTCTACAACTACAAGTCTGCTCTTCCAAGTCCACTACATAGGACTTTCCATCACAATCAACAACATTTAATTCGCAACTGCTTTGTGCCGTCACTTTCAACCTCTCAGTAGAAGTCCATGATGAGTACATTAAGTTCTCAAAGTATGGCACCAATTTGTTTCCACTCCTGCCAGACGATGTCTCTAACCGACGTTCATTAAACCACCTACAAAATGTTTTAAGCATTGTATTCAGCATTTGGATTACTGAGTACTTCCTTGCGTAATTCAACACACTGTTCAGTGATTCAACACTGTTGCTTGTGGCTAAGTTGTATCTTTCTCTCGGGAAATGGCATCTTGCCCATTTCTCTTTGTCATAACTTTCCATTAGATACTTAGCTACATATGGATATCTTGATGCAAACAAACAATACTCACGCTCAAAATCAAGCACTGTGTATTGTTTACTGCACTACATGAATTTGGCTACAACCATAGCTTTCTTCGACTTTGGTTAGTGACCTTTCATATTTCGAGCCATATGCCATATGCAATTCCCATGCTAAGCTTGTGGATACATATTACCTATAGCACCGATTAGCCTCGCGTTCTTGTCACTCATAAATACCAAATCCATAGAATCTGGTATTACCATTTTCAACATCTCGGAAAACCAAGTCCAGCTTGCATCATTCTCTCCATCAAGTATACCGTAATATAAGGGAAAAATGTGATGATTAGGATCTTGAGCTATTGCAAAAACTAGTACGCCACCATATCCATTCTTCATGAATGTTGCATCCACATATATCACCTTCCTCATCACCTTAAACCCATGGATGCTAACTCCAAAAGCTATGAAAAGGTATATGAATTTCCCTTTATCATCTACTTTCACATGTGTCACTGTACCTGCATTGGCATTCTCTAACGTGAACAAATAAGAATACAACATTTTATAGCTTTCTTCTGGAGTATCATTTGAATTACTGATAGCAAGTGCCCTCCCTCTCCTCGATGTTGAGTATGATATACTAACACCTTATTTTGTCTTAACAAGAATCATGATTACTTTAGAAGTTGGAGTGTTCAGTTGCCCAGAGAAATTCTCTTGCAATATAGCTGCAACTATTTATGGTGTGCATTTCCTCTTTACCTAGCTGCCCCCGCTTTGACTAGCACGAGAACATGAATGCATCTTCGTGTACTTTATAATCGAGAAGATATTTCTGTTCACAATCCTTGAAGCTCGTAGAATCCATTGGCAGTCTTCTTTCTTACATCCCATCACCAATCGTGATGGATCTAATTTTTTATAGCAAAACTAAAGTTGTTGACAATTGATCATCTATCCACCACTTCTTGCAATGCCTTCTTATTTGGAAATTCCTGACACAAACTAAAACCCAACCCGTCTTCCCATTCTTTTATGAACTGACTACTTTCTACAACAGGTGAAAGCTCAACATATGCATTACCTAACCTTTCGGGTTCTACATACACAGTAATAACATTAGCTGCCATTTCAATATCATCAATACCATTGTCTGCGATTTCGCTTTCATCAATACCGTTCACTGCAATTGCACCAACTTCACCATCATTGGATGCTTCTTCAACAACATTCCCTACCATTACTTCATCATTACACTAACCTAACTCATCATAGTTCTTACCAACAAAACTTCTGCAAACTCTTGACACTTGTCCAGACATTATCTCAACGAGTTCTGACCTATTAACTACCTCTACAAACAATTTACATCTGCCTTTCCGTTCATTCCGAAACTATAGATAAGCACACACATCCTCGTCATCACAAATACTCATTTCTTCCTCACCTCCAAGCATAGGTGCGAAGAATTTCAGTTTGAAACTAACCTTACTTCCATCTAAACAAAGCCTCTTGTATAAACAACGTTCCAACATCGAGAAAGTGATATCCGCTACTGCATGTTTCATAAATAGAATAATAGCAGGACTGCGACCTTTGCATTTTACCAATAATCTGACATCCTTGGTCATTTTATCCTGCAGAAACTTACTCAATCAATTTTCTTATGCTACTTTTACCCAATTATACTATAACACAATCAATTCAAGTCTACAAGTTCCTGATCTTCAATGAGACTCGGGAAAGATGAACATAATGCAATATGATTTAACCCATTCATTCAGATATTCTTCAATTTCAATACCTATTTGAGACAGCTTCAACAATTAATTTACGTATCTAAATCAGATTTCAAGCATAACACCTTATGAGAAACTTATTGCAGGGCATGAAAGATGAGGCAAACTATGCTTTTCTACGGCGGTGGAGCAAACATCGGAAACCCTCACTAGCGACTCTTCCGCTCTCTCTTCCACTCATTTTTCTGTATAGTCTTTGCCTATTTTTCATTTTGACTGAAGCCCCTCATAAAGAGGACAAAGTTAACAAATTATTTTTCTTATTTTTCCAAAATCAAAATGAGAAAGGGCAAAAGGGTCAACTAAATTTTCATTCGAATCATTTGGGCATACTGATCAAAACATGTTATAGCATATTTCGATTCTCTATTTTTGTCCTTTTCAGACTATCACCCCAAGAAAGAAGAAGAAGATTCTGGTTCAATTCAGAATCAAAATATTTCAGTTCAAAATATCAATTATTTCGGTTCAATTCGGAGCGTAATATATTTTCTAAAACCGAATCAAAATTACCGATTTCTGAACCGTACCAAACCGATATTTTATTTGGTTCAAATCAAAAATAAATTATGTAAACCAAAAAACCCATAAACTGAATAACCCAAAGCAATATTAACCGAACCGACCGAGTGCCCAGGGCTAGTCACCGCCATACACATAATTTTCATCTTCTCTATTATTAACCTGACTTTAGCTCGCTGATTCCGATGAGAGTGTCTTCAATGGAGATTCTGATCTCCGTAGTTTCTTATTACATTTTTCAAACTTCAAGAAATTCAAGCTGACAATGCTCAAACTCAGATCTTGTTCTTCGTATACTTTCTAGCCCTACTCAGTGAACAGTGGAAATTCATCAGAAATTCATGCTTGAAGAGGAATACTGTGTACTATTCAAATGCCAAAGACAAATAAAAACTTATGTATAGACGATTAGACCGAAAAAGAGAAACTTAAATCAACCTAAGACCAAAAAGAGACTAAAACAATAACAAAGCAATATGAAATCAGAGAGAAGCCCAGAGAAAAATCTCCAGGATTGGAAACGGCCTAAAGCCAAAGGTGATTCGGAGTGGCGAAACCTCTACATTCCCTCTTTGAAAGATAGAAATTTGAGAAGAGAGATAAGCGGTGAAGGCCGCAAAATGACAGGAGAAAAATTTATAAAGTAACCTCTCTCTTTTCTCTTGTTAAAAGTTTAATTTATTTTTTTGTCGACAATTAGATTGACAAGATTCAATCCATAATTTAAAGCCAACTATAATTTCTATTTAATTTGCTAATTGTAGAGGAGAAAAATTGAATTCTAGATGTCTAAGTTGTTAAATTTATTTTTATGAGATGCAAAAGCATTTTTAAAATATTCTATTCCAAAATATTATTATTGTGTGAAAGGAAATTGTTGTCTCATAAAATTTATAATTTGTTATAAATACATAGGTAATAATTACCTATCCTATAGCTAAAATAATTGTGTATGCAAAATATCTACGTTATGTACACCTCTTCTTACTCTCTATATATACTCACTCTCATTCATGTAAAGATACACATACAAACGCAAAATCAAAATTATTATTATAACTCTTTCTCCTCTACTCTCATCTTTCTTTTCGTCTTTTTATTCTTGTTATTTTCTATTTGTTATCCAAACTAATAAGTATAATAATATATATTATAGTTAGAGTTATTTTATAACACGTTATTAGCACGATTAGGCCCGTACCAGAAAAAGGTAAAATTTAAATTTTGTCAATTTTATCTTTATACTTTTGTTATAGTAAGTAACTAGCACCATTTATATATACTACATATTTCAATTTAACTTTTATGCTGTTATAATGCCGATATACCGTGTGGGTAACTTGTTCCCCATATATTTTAAATTAAATGTCCAGCAGACACTTAATAATTGTTCCAGAAGAATAATAATAAATTAAAATGTCCAGAAGACATTTAGAAAACGTTTCAGAAGAATGATTAAAATAAAAATGTCCTGAAGACATATAATAAAATTTGTTCCAGAAGAACAAATCAAAATAAATTTGTTCAGTAGAAGAATAAATAAAAATTAATTTATCGTGCAGGTAAATAAATTAAAATAAATTTTGTTTAGAAGACAAAAAATCTAATTTATTGTTATTGCACTATATTTAATTGTGTGTTTATATTATCAATATTATATTATTAATAACTTTGATAATTTTGTTTAAATATATAATTTTCTAAAGGTTATGAAAAGAAAAAAAATGAAAAAGAAAAAAAATTCTAATGGGTATATTTACTGTTCATATTGGTAATATGTCGATATATAAATACACTTATCTTTAACCCATTTTCATCACTCAAATTTTTTTACATCCTTTCAAATTTTCTCTCTAAAAATCGATTCATTTATTTACAAAATGTGTTGGAGTCCTAATCTTTTGCTTTGATATTTTACTTTCTGCTATTTCCAGATTTTTCATCTGTGAATATACCGCTGCAGAATTTTGGATGAATTTTTGATTAATTATTTTTACTTTGTACGTTTTTGTAATCGCATGCTTATTTGAATTTTATGTATTTAATCATTAGTATGTTGTTGTGTTGTATTGAATTTTATGTTGAATAATAAAAAAATTTATTGTTAAATTTATTATGCAGTAATCATGTCAAACGTGGCTAAACTCGAGATCTCTATCCTTGATATATCCGAAAATAATTATATGAGATGGGCAGTTGAAGCAAAATTGCACTTGAGAGGAAAAAAACTCCTTGATACCATCGATAAGTCAAAAANTCGATAAGCAAAAACGACTTCAGAAGAGCAAAAAGCAAATGCTATGATATTTTTGGTCCACCATATACACGATGGTTTAAAAGATAAATATATAACAAGAGAAGATCCTGCAGATCTTTGACAATCACTCAAAAATAGGTTTAATCACCAGAAATATGTGATCTTACCGAAAACTAAATATAAGTGGTTGGACCTCTGATTTCAAGATTACAAAAGTGTAAGTGAATATAATTCCGCGTTGTTCGGAATTTCTTCAAAATAATGTTATATGGAGAGAAGATAAGCGATTCCTGATCGAAAAAACTCTCTAAACATTTCATCCAGGAAATGTAGTCCTGCAATAACAATAATGGGCAAATAGATACAAGGAGTATTCAGAATTAATGCAAGTTCTTATGGTAGCTGAACAAAATAATGAGCTTGTGATGCTAAATCATTAGTCTCGCCCTACTGGATCAGCATTGTTTCCAGAAGCGAATGTCACATCATCAAATTATAATAATTATGGGCGGAGACACGGTCGAGGTAATAACCATGGTCATGGACGAGGAGGATATGGACGTGGATATAGAAGTGGACAAGGAAGAAAATCTCATCCCAATGATTTCAACAATGAAAGAAATAATCAAAAGTCAAAAGGAAAAGAAGTTGATAATAAGCAAAATGAAAATCGTTGCTATAGATGCGGCATGAAAGAACACTAGTCGCATACCTGTCGTACGTCAAACTATTTTGTCAATATTTATCAAAAGCTGCAAAAGAAAAAGGAAAAACAAAAGGAAACCAACTTCCTATACGGTGAAACCGGACCTTTCTTCAATAATAAAGTCGGACCTTCCTTTGACAACGATGTTGGGCCTTCTCTTGAAAATAAAACTGGACTTTCATTTGATGGTATAAATACTGATAACTATCTCGATGTAGCTTATTTGGCTGTCTATTCTGTAGATATCAGCGAAAATCAAAATAATTATTATCTTCCTGAAGAAGAAGGTTGACGTGATGTATAATTATTTATCCTTTAGAAGAATAATCTAATGTTGTTTATGTCTTGTAAAATAGTTTTTGTAAAATAGTTGTTGCAATATAAAGTTTATTTTTATTAACACATCTTTTATGAATATCTTTTCTTAATCAAAAAATATGGAAATTCAAAAACAAGGACGGAGATATATGTCTGGCATATAATGCTACAACGCACACAATACTCAAAGATAAAAATTATTTTTCCTCCCTTGAAATAAATAATTCCGCTGGAAACGTGAGTACTATATCTGGTGATACAAAAATTATTACTGGCTCTGGAAGAGCTTGATTTTCAATGCCAAGGGGAACAAAATTTGAGATTAGTAATGCATTATATTCTCCTAAATCTTGTAGAAATTTGTTGAGTTTCAAAGATATCCGCAGAAATGGATATCATATAGAAACAATGACTAAAAATGGCTTTGAATACCTCTGTATTACATCAGTCTAATCAGAAAGGAAATATATATTGGAAAAGCTGCCAGCTTTATCTTCTGGAATATATTTCACAAATATAAATATGATTGAATCATATGTTACAGTAAACCCGGAGTTTACATGTACATTCAAAATCTGGCATGAACGTTTAGGGCATCCTGGTTCAGTCATGATGCGAAAAATTGTGGAAAACACAGATGGCCATTAACTGAAAAACCAAATGATTTTTTAATCAAAAGATTTTTTGTGTAATGCTTGTTCTCTTGGAAAACTAATAATTCGACCATCACCAGCCAAAGTTGGGAATGAATCTCCAATATTCTTAGAAAGAATA
>OVBA01004766.1:0-22270 GCA_900406435.1 Lepidium aucheri
AGGCTCTGCATCAAGGATAAGGTGCATAGTAGTTTTGGAGGTTTCCTGAAGAAAGAGGAGTGCCCTAGAAAGACTGAGACTATTTAAGTAGTGCTCAAGCTGCTTGGAAACGTTGAGCTTTCAAAGAAGAAAATAGAGAGTTCGAGTGTTAAGAGTGATTGGTTGGTGAGTGATACAGAGAGTGTTACAGCAGCTACAAGGTGGTAGTGCTGTGTGAGCCTTGGGTAGGATAGAAAGAGTCAGTGTTGAACCAAGTGTGGTTCAGTGTAAATCTGAGTAAACATAACTGTAACTTGTTTATTGCTTTCTATATACAAAGGTTTAGAAGATTTCTGTGTGTTGTTCTACATCTGGTGGTACTGCTCTATTCTAATTCTTTCAAACATTATTTTAAATATGTAAGTGCACCTCCAATGGGGGTTCTTAAGAGAGTCTCTTAAGAATAAAAAAAAAGTTATGATAAGAGAAAAGAGAGAGAGATTCTCAATCTATGTGGCTTTCTACTATTGGTCTATATTTTTTTATAACTAAAATTAAATAAAAGACTTAAAGAGACTATCTCTTAAATAATAAGAGATTCTCAATGTATGTGGCTTTCTATTATTGGTCTATATTTTTTTATAACTAAAATTTAATTAAAAAATATATTATATGAAAATATTTGTTTTTATTGGTAAAAGACTCAAAACAAGAGACTAATGGATGAAGATGGTCTAATAGATCAATTATAACCTCAGTTACTAAAATTTTAGCAATGTTTACTCAACGTTAAATTCTGTTAGTTGTGACTTAATAAATTAAAATACAAAAAAACCCCAATTGTTCAAATCTAAATCCCTAATTCTCCCAGTCATATGTAATCTCTTAAACTCTTTCTTCAAATTCTTTATATCCTGTGATAGAACAATTATGGATGATCTAAACAAAAGAAAAAGAAAAAAGAAAAAAGAAAAGAGAAATGAAAGAAAGAAATAAGTCTGATCATAGTATATTATCCATAATCTTACAATATAAAAGAGTAAAAGAAATGAGAAATATCACTCAATAAATAAGTCTGAACAAATGACATCACCCATGAACACTCAATAGGAATCGAGATTTTAACAAGAAATATAACATGAACAAAACCTAATGTCTTTGTGAAGACATACGCGGATAGGTCATATCAAGTATAAGAACATACCTTATTCAACTTCATATAACCAAGTGGTAAGTTCCTAACCAAAAGTGAAACCTGGGAACTCAAGAAAACATAGATTCAAAGACTTGGTTGTTTGGTGGAGAGAAAGGAAAAGTTCAACCATAAATGGTGTTATGTCAGCTTGGTTGACATCTTCTCTCTCAACACGATTAAGGCTCCAGTCGTCCGTTGTGGGCATATCACGTGCATGCTTGTCCATGACTTCCTATAGCTTAACCATTTGATCAAAACAGAACAATGAAAATTATTTGGTCAAAATAGAACAACAAAAACTATATGGAAGGTACAGATAAAACCTGATAAAATAGTTAAATGATAGAGAAGCGATCTTACTCCACAACACTATCCATATGAAAGTGTAGATAAAACCTAATAAAATAGCCAAATGATAGAGAAGCGATCTTACTCCACAGCACTATCCATATTGAAGGTGCATATAAAACTTAATAAGATAGTTAAATGGTAAAGATCAGAAACGTGCACAGGAGGTATTAGGGTAAAAAAAAGTCTTCCATGATAAATCAAGCACAACGTTTTATTAAGTCACAATTGATATAATTTAACGTTGAGTAAACATTGCTTAACGTCTCAGTAACTGAGGTTATATTTGACTTATTACATACTTAAAATGATGCTGACTTTAAAACTTGGTATTTTATTTGGCTCGGTCCCTAATTTGTATTTAATTTGGCCTAAACCACAAATTTGATTATTAAAATGACTATTTCTCATTTATTTATTTATTTAGCAAAATTCTGTAAAATCGGTCAGGGCTGAAATGTTTCAGAACTCCCTTGCCTTTGACCCAAAACATCTTCCAATAGTGGATGGCGTGTTTGTATGAGCTGCCACACTGCCTTCTGATCTGCAGAGTCAGCTCAACTTACCAATTGAAATCTTGCTGCAAAGATAAGTTATTATATAAATTATAATTAATTTGTAATAAGAAGATTACAAATTGAATTGAAACCATTTAAATATTATTGTGAACGATGTGAACCATAGCTCCTTCTACTCATGTGACATATTGAGGTACGTTACATACGCGAACCGAAGTTGGTGACGAAGCATCATCAAAATACATTTTTTGATGCTATTCTCATGTTCCCTAAAAAAAGCAAAATTTAAAAAATCATTAGATGAATATAGAAATAATAATAAATAAATATGTTACTTCTTTAACATACAAAACAAATATCGTATTAAGAACTGGTAGGTGACCTCATCCTTCTTGACGAAGTAACTACTCTATCGTAGGTGACCTCATCCTTCTTGACGAAGTAACTACTCTATCATAAGATTCGCAACTGTGATTTGCGATTGTGAATCTTGAGCAGATCAAGAACTCAGATTCTTACTCGGAGGCTATGTCTCATAATCACTACTCGGTAGATCACGTCTATGTATCATGGTGAGCAATCTTTCCCATGGGAGATATGTTTAGCATGCCTTCTCATTTTACCCGATGTAAGTTGTCACTAGTATAACCTCTTCAACCTATCTGCCAGAGACAGATACCACATTTGCTTGCGAGGGACTCCTGACCTACCACCAGTTTCTTGGAAATGAGGTTTACAACAGAAATGACATTGCAATGTATCCAAATTAGCTCTCCAATAGATCATGCAATTATCGATACACACATCTATCATTTCATATTGTAATCCGAGCCCGACAACCAATTTCTGAACTTCCATGGAAGAAGTCAGGGCAATATTATCTCTGAGAAGACTTTTCTTCAGCAAAGTAGCAAACATGTCAACACAACTCTCTACTAAATTGTAATATGTCTTGATATTCATCATCTCCGTTGCAGTCTCGAATGGGGATAGATCATCGTCACACCCATTGTACAAACCCTTCTTCGATGGATCTAATATATCATTAAATCTTTGTGCTTCAAGATTAGGTTCCTCACCTCTGTTTACACCCTTTTCAAACGCTAAAATATTCTCTCTAGGTGCATCGTTCACCATCTGAAATGTACCAACATTGTTTTCTACATCTACAGTTGATTCCGCACCTAAACCACCTTCAATACGTTCACTAGTACTACCAATATTAACCATACACTCTACTCTATCATGAACATTAGATTCCACATCCAAATCTACATCAATATGTCCACTAGTACTAGCAAAGTTAACCGTAGATGCATCATCTCCATGACAATACCATATTTTATATCCTGGGATAAGCCCTTTACTATATAGATGAAGCCAAACTTGTCTTCCATAAAGATATCTCATATTCCGACATTTAGTACATGGACAGTACATCTTACCTAGTTCACGAGCTATACTTTGATAATCGGAATCTGCATATATTGTTGCAGCCCTTGCGAATACTCTGCGGTTAGTAACTATGACGTCGGATCAATTCTCTCTCCATCCATCCGCGACCGAATGTTTATATTTGACATCGGGAAATTTGTGTAAGTGTGGTGAAGATGGAATAAATCATGACTGATTTTATAAACAAATTTTCTGATCGAAACTAACAACTTTTGACAGATATCAAATTTTATGTCACACATGAAATCGACATTTAAAGAATGTGATTACCTACTTTTCCGGAAACCGTCAAAACCGGTCGGAAACGATTATTTTTGGTCAATACCGGTCAAAATTTGGTCGTACTGGTGGTTGGAAATTGCCTCTATTTCTTGTAGTGATGCGGTCATAACGTTGCAGGCTCAAACTATACTTTACGCACAATTCGTCTACATAAAAGGTTTTATTGATTCCAGTCAATCTCATAGTTAATATTAGTGGTAAATCTATAAGATATAAGATAGTGTGAATTAAGAAGGATCGGTCGCCAAAATATTAATTAGATATTTATATATATATATATGTGTGTTCATATAAAATCGAGAAAAAATGACATATATATACCTTCCGAATTGAGAGAGGCCGCGGTTATGTTAGTGGCCGAGCCAAAAGCTGAACTAGACATAGTGAGAAAGAGAAGTTTCCTTCTCCAACAAAAAGGATTTGTGTTTACTTCTGTAATGTCGTATCCATTTTTCTGAGCTAACCATTTCGTCATGATTTTCTTGTTAATAAACCGTCTATATATAATAGAGATCTAGAACACAAAGGTTTGCTTCAATGTTGTTCAAATTTTATGTTCATTGTTTTTCGTTTTAAATTCATGTTATAGGGTTCTGTACGGGTTTATACTTGAAACTTAATCACTTAACCTTTTCACATGCCCTATCTTGTACTCATAAAACAGTTTCACATTCATGTCTACTCATAATTGGGATCTTAAATATCATATTTGAAAGTTAAAACCTTAAGTTTGATATATAAAACCAGTTTTTTTTATTTTGATAAATATAAAACTAGTATTTAGTCACTATCGAAAATCTATAAATGATGGGAAGATGTTTCCGGTCAAGTGGTTAATTATCGCATCTAAAGTTTTTTCTATGTACATTTGATTCTAAGAAATTGCGGCGCGCATAAAATTATTTGGAATATAAGAGATTTGGGCTATGAATTAGGTCTTAATACAAAGTGAAATTCATCTAGTTTTTTAAAGAGAATACTTAGAATTTATACAAAATCATTTGAATTATTCACAATCTCTTGTTATTCAATTAATAATTTATCAAAATCATATCAAATATCATGTTATTCAAAATATAAGAAGATCAAGAAGACAAAACGAAATCCTCTTCTTTCGGCGTAGACCCTTTGGTTGATGTTTTAACACACAATTATTTAAAAGTTTACTTTCTTACCGAAAATCCAAGAAAGTGAGAGACCAAGAACTGTCTGTTGACAATAGGTCTCTTCTATTACTCTGTGAAAGAACATATTCATCTTCATCTTGATCATCAAATGATACTTTTTATTCTCAATCTTCAGATTATCAGTTTATGTATCGATCTTCAAATGTTTGGTCAAGTCACATTTGGAATTACATGACGAACCTGGTGAATTGTGTACCTCTGATTCAAAGATTCTGTTCTGAGACTTTGCGCTTCAGTTTGAAGTATTACAAGTTTTTGAGAACTCTTTAACATATGTCTAATATTTGTGTTGTCGTGTTGTACATTATCTCTATAGATGGCTAATAAATTCACTTATGAATCTCTTGATGTCATGGAATTTGAGTAGCCAAAAATAAAAAAGATTGTCAAAGAGTACAACGTTGCATATTTATTGGATATGGAAGATTCATGTTTGCTTTTTCTTTCTTTTATATTTTTAATTTTACTTCGATTTTTTCTCTGTAATCTTTCTCTTTCTCTCAAAATCGAAGTTCCAACTTGGGTGATAGATAATCAAAGATAGGAGATATTTGTTTGAAACCTTTTATTGCTTATTTCTATCAGTTAAGTTAAATTTAGATGAATATCATAATGATAGAGGTGAGGTAGTCATGAAACAAACTGATGCAAAAGTTACTTACTCACAGTTGCGCACTTAATTTCATAAGAAAGAGAGATTGTTGTTATTTGATTTCATAAGAAATAAAATAATTTTTAAATCTTCTAAAATTACTATGATTTATAATTAAATCTCCTAAAATCATCATATAATATTAAAAATAAAAATCATAATCAAATTAAATCAATCTAATAACCCTAAAAACTTATTTGAATCTTTCCCAACCTATCAAAATCTAAATTCCATCAACTTTCTTAAAATTTTAGGTTCACTACACACACCCTAAATATTTGCTTCCATTCTTTTTTTTTCTTTTTCTTCTAATTTTTGTAAGAGTGCTTCCTTTCTTTTCTTTTTTTTCTCTTGTCTTTGTAGTAATATATATATTATTGTTATCTGTACTAAACTTTTCACTCTTTTTACCGTTCGATGCCTAAAAATGGGTAGTTAAAACTCTCCGGCTAGATCTACGGCGGACATCACTCTCAAGCCAAATTGTACTCCGATCCGATCATGCCGATACCCTTCTTGCCCCTGTATGTGGCTTGCTTACCTTTGGAGTTGTTGGTTTAAACTTTAAGCAACCATAACCTCTTGCAATCTGGCTGCCTGAAATTTTCTCACTCTTGTAGTGAAGAACTGTTCATCTAATATTGTTTTTTTTCCTTTGATCAATCTCTGAAATGTCTCTTCGTACAAGCATGGCAAAGAGACTTACATATGATGAAAAAAGCAAGGGTTCTGCAGCTTCTACCCCTCCGCTTAGGGCAGCCAAAGTGGTGGTAGCCCCCTTGATAACTCAGCTCTAATCAACAAGCATTCCCTAACTCTGGTTGGTCGCCTTACAAACCCAAAACATCAACGGAATTGGTCTCTTATCCCGTTCCTGTCTGAACATTGGAGAACAACGTATAAAGCTGTGGGAGTTGATCTTGGACAAGGACTGTTTCAGTTTCAATTCTCAAATGAAGCAGACCTTAAGCTAGTTCTGGAAAATAGACCTTATTATTTTGCTAAATGGATGATTATCTTGCAACGATGGGAAACCCACTACCAGCAAAGAATTTCCATCTCTTATACCGTTTTGGATAACGGTGCAAGGCATACCTCTGCACCTGTGGTCGGAGGAAACTTTAAGAACTATAGGATCAAACATTGGTCACTTTGAAGACTTTGAGATTACAGCAGTTTCTGCTAGAATGAAAGTAACAGTTGATGGACTAAAGCATCTTATCACCTCTGTTATGGTGGAATTTGCGGATGGAGAGGAAGTAGAGGCCACTCTGATTTATGAAAGACTTGGCAAGCATTGCTTTCAATGCAAAAGCCTTTTCCATGAGGAAAAAGATTGCCCTGAGAAAGAGAGAAATAGTCAAAGCCAAGAAAGCTCTCAGCATCCAGAAACAAGAAGGAATCATAATCAGGTAATTAATCAATACAAAACTGTGCCAGAGAGGATAGCAGAGTTTTGACGATCAAGTTATGGACCAGTAAGGAAGGAAATGTCGGGTGGATCGAACTATAGAACTATTTCCCAAGGTTATAATAATAGAGAAACTGGTTATGCTTTTTATTCATCAGGGAACTCGGGAAGATCGATTAGCCAAAGAGTATATGAACAGATTCATAGAGATGGAAGCAGAACTGCAGTCAATGGAAAAAGATTCAATCCTTATACTCGACCAGTTAAAAGAAATTGCCCCAGCAACCCATCTCTGGTGTGGAGAGAAGTTCAGAAAACCAACGAAACAAATGTTGTGTTGGAAAATACCAGAGAACAGAACCTTATAATGACAACACCTTGGTCTGCTGAAGAACCCCCAATTCAGGCTGCCATTGAGGAGTCTATTCCAAAAGCAGCTTATGATACAGCTCTAAACGATTTACGAGATGTTATGGTGCAATATGTGGCATCCTCAGATCCTGCAGAAAGTGCAGCAAGAATGTTTAGATGTCAAAAAGCAGCAGCATCAGGAGTATTAGAACAAAACGCATTCACTAATGCAAAAGTCGCTCTGGCAAGACAAGGTGATTCAAGAGGTGTGGAATCGTTATCTCCCACGGAGAGAATTCATGCATGCCTACGATTGGGACCTCCTAATGACCAAGAAGAAAGATTAGTGGAAGAGCCTGCTTCCCAAGAGTCAGAGAGAATACCGGTGACCTGTCGTCTGGGTCAAACCAGCAGAGTATCCAATGATGATAATGCTGTTACAGAAGAATTTCCAATCAAGATGGCAGAAAGGTTAGGAGGGAAAAAGAAAACTACCCTAAGCCCAAAAATCTTAGTTGGAGCCAGAACGAGAAAGCGTAAGACAGTCCAGTTGAGAACCCCACCAAGAAGGAAGATCCAAAGTGAAACTAGGAAAAAGGTGGCTCCACCAAAAAGCAGTTAAGGGAGGTGCAACATCTTCGAGAATTCCTGCAAATCAAAGATTGGGCAATTTAGATCAACCTGTGATAAACCTGATCCAGCCACATCTAATCCTAAGGTGGATTTTCAATGTCCACCAAATCCTCTTCCTTAGCCATCTGTAGTTGGAACTGTCAAGGTTTGGGAAATCCCTTGACAGTTTGTCGGTTGAAAGGTATTAATACCCAATATAAACCAGATATAATTTTCCTAATGGAGACTAAGAATGCAGACACAGTCGTTATACAAAAAACTAAGCAGTTAAGGCTCAAGAACCATACCATAGTTTCTCCTCAAGGCCATGGAGGAGGAGGTTTGATCCTAATGTGGACAGATAGACTTCTCATTGATGTAATATCATCCTCACAAGATTACATAGACACTGAGGTTAGTAATGAAGGGAGGAAATTCTATGCTACATTTACTTACTGTAGTACTGATAAAGGACGAAGAGTTCAGACCTGGAAGAGATTGACAGAAACTGCAACATTTAGGAAGTCACCTTGGATCATTCATGGTGACTTCAATGACATAGTCTCAAATGATGAAAAGCAAGAGGGTCCACCCAGGTCTGAGAGCTCCTTTGTTGAGTTCCGCTCCTTCATCTCAGAAAATGGCCTATTTGATCTACCTCACTCAAGATATAGCCTATCTTGGCGGGGAAGTAGATACAGTCGTACGGTCTGTTGTAGATTAGATAGGGCAATGGCAGATGAAAGCTGGTTCGAACTGTACCCATCGAGCAGAAGTTCATACTTTTGGTTTGAAGGCTCTGATCATAAGCCTATAGTAACAGTTCTGGAACCTGATCGAAAACGAAAGAAAGCCATGTTCAGGTTTGATCGAAGGCTAAAAGATAACAAAGAAGTTAAAGCTATTATCGCTGAGCAATAGAATCTTCATTCTGGGAACGACCTACAGCAGCGCTTGAATAGAACCCGATCTGCAATTATCCAATAGAATAGGGAGAAAAACAAATCAAGTCTAGAAAAGATAGAAGAAATCAAGTTAAAGCTAGAGCTAGGAATGTCAAGTCTACATAGTGATACGTTAACTACCAGAGACCTGACTCGTGCTCTACAAGCTGCCTATACAAAAGAGGAATCATTCTGGAAACAAAGAAGTAGAGTTTTATGGCTACAGCTCGGAGACAGAAATTCAGCCTACTTCCATGCCTCGACTAAAGCGAGAAAAATCAGAAATACACTAGCAGTAATAGAAAGTGCTGATGGAGCTGAAAAGCATAAAGAAGAATACATTACTAAGGTGATTCTGGACAACTTTAAAGCAGTATATACATCCTCAGGACGGTGCAGTAAGGACACAGTAAGAGAAGCCATTAAAACAAAAATCACAGACAGTGATAATGCCAGAATCATAAGAGATGTCACAAGTGAAGAAGTTAAGAAAGCCGCTTACTCAATACATGCTGATAAAATGCCTGGCCCAGATGGTGTTTCTGCCGCATTCTTCCAAGCAAATTGGGATACTGTAAGCTTGGTGGTTATACAGGAGGTAAAGTCTTTCTTCAGATCAGGAATTATGTCTAGAAAGATGAATGAAACTTACATCAGATTAATCCCAAAAGTGGCTAGTCCAAGAAAAGTAGAGGAATACAGACCCATCGCCTTATGTAATTTTGTATACAAGATCATTGCGAAGATTTTGTCCAAGAGGTTGAGTCCGCTTCTAGAAAAGATTATCTCAGTAAACCAGTCTGCGTTTGTCCCTAAAAGAAGCATATCAGACAACATTTTGATCACTCATGAGATTCTACATTATCTCAAGACATCTCAAGCACGAAAATATGGAGCTATAGCGGTCAAGACGGACATGAGCAAAGCATACGACCGGTTAGAATGGAATTTCATTCGTGAAGTGCTAACCCAATTTGGCTTTCACAGAATATTTGTCGAGTGGATAATGCAATGTGTTGAATTGATTCAACACTCAGTCATTATCAATGAGAACCCAAAAGGAAAGATTGTACCTTCGAGAGGAATTAGACAAGGAGATCCCATTTACCCATTTCTCTTCATACTATGTAGTGAAACACTTTCTGGCCTTTGTCGTAAGGCACAGGAGGAAAATTGTCTAGCAGGTCTGAGAATTTCCAAAGGAAGTCCAAGAACAAACCATCTCCTATTCGCAGACGACACGATGTTTTTCTGTAAAGGGAACGATCGTAGTATTAAAATGCTTCAGCAAATAATCCATAAATATGAAGCAGCTTCAGGATAGTCAATTAACAAGATGAAGTCAGCAATCACTTATTCCAACAAAATGCAACATGTTCAGAAGGAAAAGATCAAGCAAAACCTACAAATATCTCAAGTAGGAGGCTGTGGGAAGTACTTAGGCTTACCCGAACATTTTGGAAGAAGAAAGAAGGACCTATTTGTAAGCATCGTCGACAAGATACGCCAAAAAGACTTAATTGGACTTCCAAATTCTTATCCTAAGCAGGTAAAGATGTTATGATAAGAAGTGTGCTGAGCTCTATGCCATCATACTCGATGTCCTGCTTCATGCTACCGGTGTCAATCTGCAATCAAATTCAATTTGAATTAGTAAGGTTCAGGTGGGATAAAGCTCCAGATAAACACAACATGGCCTGGATTTCTTGGAAACGAATGACTGAAGCAAAAAAGCATGAAGGATTGAACTTCAGAGATATTAAAGCAATCAACATTGCCTTGTTGGCAAAAGTGAGCTGGAGAATCTTAACCAGACCTGAATCATTGCTGGCTCAAATCTTAATTGCAAAGTACTGCCACTCGAAAGGATTCTTTGAAGTTACGAAACCAGCATCATGTTCCCATGGTTGGCGTGGAATTCTCGAAGGTAAAGATTTGATTTTAACCCAATTGGGTTGGAATGTTGGAGATGAAAAGGAAAACAATATCTGGCGTGAAAAATGGTTAAGTACATCAAGTTTAGGAGCACCAATAGGCCCACCTTCAGAGCTGCATAAAGACCTCAATGTCTCAGACCTCATTAACCACGATACAAGAGAATGGAACATAGATGCAATAAGAAAAGTTGTACCCAGAATGAATCAGATATTAGGTGCATCAAGCTCAGTGAGACAATATCAAAGGATAGGAGAACCTGGTTACCTAAGCGAAATGGGATTTACTCAGTAAAGTCAGGTTATTATGCTGCTCTAGAACTACAACCAAGCAATAGCAGAGATCATAACATACCTGCAACCAATTGGAATAAAGATGTCTGGTCACTAAATGTCCCTCCCAAGATCAAATTCTTCGTATGGAAACTGCTACACGAAGCATTACCGCTGGGTGCAAACCTTCTTCGCTGAAATATGAATGTTGATGCGAGATGTAAGAGATGTGGCGAAGAGGAATCAGCTATGCATCTATTTTTTACTTGTGAATTTGCACAAAGGTTCTGGTATGAAGCCCCAGTTAAAGGAAAACCAGTTACAGCAAATTCAACTCAAATCCCACAAATGTGGAGAACACTGAAAGATCTGAATTGTTTACCCCCAATTGGTATCGCTAATACGAACCTGGCGGCATGGCTCATGTGGTATCTATGGAAGTCGAGAAACAAATTCCAATTCCAGAATCGATCTCAATCCTCAATAGACTTAATCACAGAAGCGATTGTTGCTGCAAGGGAGTGGAATGATGCGCAGGAGAAGAGCAATACAGATCTATTGAGATTTAGATCTGAGTTGAATCATCTTGAAAAGTGCATTGTGTGCTATACTGATGCTGCTTGGCGGATGGAGAAGTGAGAAGCCGGATTAGCGTGGATCTTCATTGAAGAAGACAACCGGAAAAGCTCAAGATCGGAGATCCAATCTTTCGTCTTTTCCCCTCTAATGGCGGAAGCCTTAGCTGTTCGATCAGCCATGAAGGAGGCAGTATCAAAAGGAATTTCTCACCTGAAAGTCCGATCAGATGCCCTCACTCTCATCAATGCCATCTCTAAAGGAGTATTGCTACAGGAGATCCATGGAGTCCTCTTGGACATTTCCAAACTTCTCCCTTTGTTTTCGGTGATTGCTTTCAAGTTCATTTCCAGGAAATTAAATGTAGAAGTAGACTCTTTAGCCAAGTCTGTATTGAATGTACCTAACCCGGTTGGGTAAATCATCAATGCAGCTTCTTCGTTTTTCTGACAAAAAAAAACATAAATTATTGTTTTTGTAATTGTTAAAGTATTATCACATTGTGTTACTTCATCGTACATGAAAAACTGAGCCATTAATTTGATATTGAAAATGTCTAAAAATATATATATATATATATATATATATCTTAACGAATATGTTACGTTTAAAGTTTTACTGACAAGATCTCTTATTTATTTTTTTATGAAAAGATGTTGGGTCATTTAGTTTTGACCATTCATTATAAGTTCACTTAGAGCTATTTTCGCTAGTTTATCAAAAACAAAGTATTCGGATCTGGGAATGACAAAAATAGTAAATCATCTAATTACTTCTGTATATATATGTACAATTTGTTCTTTTTAAAAATTTATTTGTAAGACTTTATTAGTTCACTTGCAATTATTATCCAATATGAATAAATCTTTCCAACATTCCATCACCATTCTAAGTATCTTCATCATCCTCTTTCTAGGTTTGTATTTATAATTATATTTTCTTTATATTTATTAATCATCCAACATAAATTAATTGTGAGTAATTCAATATATTTCTGCAATACTAATTCAAATTTTTATGGTAATTTAATGCATGATTCATAAATAGTTAGAAATCAAAAACTATGTTTTATTATAAATTTATATAATAGCGAGTTAAATTATTTGGCCAATGAAAAAAGAAAAAGTTGTTTTGTAAATAAATAAGTGAGATATTTATGTGTAATAAAAATGGTTAACAGGAATGGTAGAGGGAAATATCCGGCCGGGTGGCAGATGTGGTGAGTTATTAACAAGAAAAGAATGTGTAAAAGAGAAATGTGCCTCTGATTGTGCACTCAAGAGAAAAGCATCAAATGGAAAGGGTATTTGCATTCGACCTGACCACACTCAACCTCCTGCTTGCAAGTGTAACTACGATTGCCCTAAGTATTAGTAACTCCTCAAATCATATATATATTTATGATAAGGGCAGGGCCGGCCCAATTAAAATTTATGCCTAAAGAAAAACCTAAATTTCAAGCCCATATAATATAAACATAAAAACAAAATATATATTTAAAGACTCGAACTTGAGACTTTAAATATAATTGGAAGGACTAACCGCTAGACTACAATAAATTTCTGAGATTTTGATGCCCTTTTAATTCTTATATTATTTTGGCGCCTAAAGCAAGTGTTTTACCGGCTTTAGGTCAGGGCCGCTAGTGATAAGGGAATACCACCTTCAAATTTCTCATTTTTTGATATAATTATGCATAACATAAGTTGTTGTTTGTTCTTTCTCTTTACTATTAGGTATAAATAAAAATTTTATAACTAATTCATTCTGTAATAAAATTGATATGAGTTGTTATTACTTATTATATATATTAGACAACTTTTGAAGTCTTTATGTGTTACTTTGATGGTTCATGAAAATTGAGCCATTAATTCTAACATGACATTACATATATAATTTTGTTTTTTAGTTTTCCAGTCGGGAAAGTCTCACTGTGATTGTGACTTCGACTCCTAATTCTAACATCATTAAAGTTTCTTTCACTCATATATTCAAAAATAGTTGTAAAAAAACTCAGGTAAATATATAATGATTTTAAATGAATTCAGTGTTAAAACCTGTCTTAGCACAATGATTACTAAAACTAAGGTTCTTAGGATAGAATGGGCGAGGATACTTGTGGACTGGATCTGAGCAAGAGCTAGTTAGCTAAGAACAAGAAGAGATGATTGCCGACTTGGTGTTCTTATTAGACTTAAGTATGCCAAAAAGTGGATTTCTTTTTAAAGGATTGTACCTCTATTTATAGTTATAGAGGCGGTTACATGTGTAGAAAATAAAAGAAGATTTACAAATCTTTTGATAAGGTTGAATATGTTAAGGTTTGTGCTAGATTTGTGAAAATATTCCATCTCGGAAAGGAAAACTTCCATTTTTTGTTTGCTGATGTGTCATATGACTTCTCTTCATGTTCGGAGAACTGTCCGAGACGAGACATTTTGCCGATTCGAATATATTATCCGAGTAGAATACTTAGTGCTTGCAATCGGGTTGTTCTTTTGTATTCGATCCGTTGTTTTAAGTGGACCAAAGTAGAATCTCAGAACTACCTACAACAATTTCATAATTTGTAACAAAATCCTTTAGAATTCCATTTAAAACAATAAGATTTAGATTTTCATGTTTTTAACTAGAGAAGTCATCTAAATAATTCTAAATTTCTATAGAATCATTTAAAATTGCACCATTAAATTTTTTCCAATATCAGTGGATTTGATTGTGTTTTTTTAAATCACTGATTCAATAACACTAAATTTTAGAAATTTTTAGAAATTCATGTTTGAATAATAAATAATATACCACTTAGACTAAATCATTTAAAATCAAGGTTTCATTACATCCCTAAATATTGTCAAAATATAAAAATGGAATTATTGAGACTTCATAATAGGAAAAGTGATTTTCTTAGTGCTGAAGTGTTATATGGATTGGCAACTAACCACACACTCATTGCAACCACTTTGTGACTCTTAACTAATAAGGAACGAACATTATTATAAACTAATTAGGAAATCCTTGATGTATTAACTTAACTAACTCAATTATTGTTCAGCAATTTTAGACTGTTTTAAGTTTTAACTTGCAAAATGCATAGTTAAAATTCGGACTCACTTTGCTTCCTTTTTTCAAACTCACAAAAGTCTTTACAAAATATTACTTATAAAATTATTATGATTACCAAAACGTTTGGCAGCGATATTCATTCACCTGCAGGTCCGAGATACTACAGAGCAAATGCTCAACTGCAACAATGTTTTAGAACACCGGGCAGCCCTTAACGACAATCCCTTGCTCTGTCGGGCATTGTGCCAAAGGACAATGGTCTGAGTTCTCACTCCCCCACCAATTGGGTAAGCTTATGTTATTGTTCTGAAACACAAAGTAGATTAACACTCCCATAATCGCAGTGCCTGCATCAAGACCTGCAGAGAGAATGTAGTTATGCCTCGCCCACCATCTCTTGTACCTCCTGAAGATATAGTAGTTGAACACTACCCCAACTGAGACCCACGACCAGTAATGCACAGCCTTGGCCATTGGCATTGCTCTAATCGCTGAAAATATCAAGGGAATATGAATCTTCTGTATCCATTTCTTCTCTGGGTATCTCCTCGCAAAGAACCAGACCGGGACAGGAGCAAGTAGGCCAATGAGGAAAAACCAGTTCATCCCAGAGTAAACACCTTTACTTGTGAACATTCTTTGAGGACCGATGACTCCCCAAATGATCGACGCATGGTAGAATACGTCGTCTCCGGGGCAAGTCCATGGGCTACTCTTTGGAAGCTTATCTGTGTTACAGATATTCTCTACTGAAGAAAGTAGCCACCATGTGGTCGCTGAGCAAACAGTTGAAGCAACCATAGTTGCAACAAGCTGAACGAGGAACATAGATCTTGGAGGAATTTTCATGTAGTGGCCAAGTTTAAAGTCTCCAACGAAGTACAAAGCTTGGGACATACTCACAGTACCGTAAGTCTTGAAAGTCACATTGGCAAGTGGCTTTCCTGGATACAAGTACCCAATGATCAATTCAGATACAACATTAAGACCCATTTGTTGGTTTGTGGTCGCTTGGATAACTCCGATAGGCAAAGTGAAGGTAAAGGCAATGAGACAAGCGAGTAGAAGTCCCCACCATGGAAGCTGAAGTTGTTTGCCAAATCCCTCACATGCGTAAAGAGCTAGCACAAAGGAAACAGCAAGAACTGCTACAAACCACCATTGAGGTACTTCCTTATAGTTATTTTTCATCAATCTGGTATGCACATCTTCAAACTTGTCCCTTCTCATCTTCTTCCACAGCCCCCAAATAAACCTTCAAAGCAATCAACGACAACACCAGCAAAAGATTTCTTCATTGAGAAACATAACTCATTAAGTGATAGACATTTGAGAAACAGAGTAGAGAAACTAAAGATTCTTACTTTCCATCAAAGAGGGTGACGTGAGAAATGGTTGAGGTTAATGTGCCAAAGCTGAGTCCATAGATGAGAGCAAAGATAACGCTAAGATAAAGCTTACTGTAGCTTTCGTAAGAGGCAAGATCAATATCGAATGTTTTCTGGTTGAGGATCCGAGTAGTGTTGTAAAGCTGACCGGTGTGATCAAATGTGTTTGATGTATAGAAAGGAAACCTCTTTGCTTCATAAGCGTTGCTCCAGTAGAAAATCGGAAGGATGATGTAGAAGAAGATGACAAATCCAGCAAAGAAATTAGCTATAGCGAAAAACGGCACAGCTAAAGGACTGCCTAAGAAACCTGCAACTGTGGACCAGTCGAGACCAAACGAGCCAATGCCAAGACCGTGCCGACCTGAACCGATCTGTTGAGCAGTCACAGAGCGAGTCCATATCCAGCAAACGAAGGAGAGAGATGAGATTGAAGGGAAAAGAAAGCCAGGAACTATGTAGTAAGTGAAGCTCACGAAGAAGACTATTAAGAAGAATCTTAGCCTCGTTTGTTTGCCTTCACGCTTCTCTTCCTTCTCATGCAAGGCTCTAATTCATACATTTTGATAACCAAATGTCAAATCTCAAATTATTCAAAGGTTTTGACATAAAACATGTAGAAGAAACGAACCTAAAGAGAGAGACTTGAACAAGATTTGAAGGCCACCACATGTAAGGTGAGTCCACTAGGAACTTTCTGAACATTCCCGCCCATCCATATCCCAATAACTATATAACACAAATAAATAAAAATCAATTTAGCTGTATTTTAAAAACAATCATTAAAGTTTGGATTTATATTGTATACCTGAGTGGTTAGCATAAGCAAAACTGCGGCGAAGGGATTAAGGTTCCGGTGATAAAACACTTTAACAATGGTTACAATGCTAGTCGCATAAACTCCAATGGCTCCAGTACTAGCAAATATAGTGATCAAGACGTGTTCCTTCATATTAAATGGTCCAGGGTTCAATGAACCGGACCACTTTGTACCGGGTAACCGGAGTTTCCTTGTTGGTAGAGTCGTGGCCATAAGCTTTCCTAGAGGGAGAGTGACGATCTGAGCCACGACTGAAGATACCATGAGGTGGTTCGACCGGTAACCAAAGAATTGGTTCACGAAGGCGAGTACGATGCACGACACTGTTCCCAAGAACCATGTACGGAATGTCAAAACTGGCTGAGATGGATCGTCAGTTATTGGTACGGTTAACCGAACTTCTTCTATTGGATTGTCGTTCTCCTCTTCATCTGCATCTAACACCCCAAAAAAAATAAACCGGACCATAATTGGTTAGATCAGAACCCATCAAAATTGCTTCAATTTACCGGTTATGACGATGCTGGACTCAAACTTCTGCTTCTGTGGCTTAAATTCAGGTCCTGTGACTTCTAAAGAGCTTGCCATTTTTATATATCGAATCAAACTTCTGCTTGCAAACCAATCTCTTAGTGACCTGATCACCTGACTGATCTCAGTGACTAAGAAACCAAATATAAAAAAGTAGTAAACAAACAATTTGTAAGGTAAGACTTGTAGTTTAATTGGCGACCAATTTCTGCAGCTAAAAAACAAAACTTTAGTGATATTTTCATAAAATGTAATCAGTTCAGGCTCCAGAGAAATAATTGCTGCGACCACTGCCTAAATTAGCACTATTTTGATTTCTGTATTTTACTCCTTATTTTATATTCAGAATCACAATTGTATTCTTGTTTTTGTTTTGATTGTCAATATGGCAATATGTATCATTGTTTTCCATGATTTATTGGTTATTCAATATGAAACGCATACTTCTACTTTCACTCAATTCGTGTTCAACCAATCAATTTACTTTTAATATATGCGAAAAAAAGAAGAAGACAAAAACTGGATTAGTAATGTTAGCCCTCAGCATATTTTCTGAAACCCTAGCCCGAATATGAACCCGATCTAAAATACCTAAAACTAAATCGAACCAAAATTATAAAATATCCGAATAGGTTTTAGATTATGAAAGTACGGATACCCGAACTCGATCAGGTAAAACCTGAACGGATACCCAAAATACCCAAAATATATAATGTATTTTATAAAAAATTAATTATATATATATATATATATTTTTAGTTACAAAAATATTCAGAATTATAATTAAAATCTATACTAATCAATTTAGAATCAAAATAATAATTAAAAAACTAAAAGATTTAAGTTTTTAAGATTTTTAAAAAAAAATTGGAAAATATTTAGATTAAAATATTAATAAAAAATTTGGATACTCGAACTAGATATTTTATGAGAACCGAACCTGATCTGAATCCAAAGTTTAATACCCAAACTCGACCAGAATCCACAACAATACCCAAATGGGTCTTATATAGGTAAATCCGAAAAACCCACCTGATCGGGTATGGTACCCAAAGCCCATAGTGTGTTTAATGCTAGATTGCATGGAAACTCTATTCGAAAACGGTTTTCCATTTCAGAAATGTTTTGGAATCGGAAACTCTCGGAAACCCAGTAGAAACTTGATGGAAACACGATTCCTAATATTCTTGATTTGGAAAAACAATGAAAACATGATTTTATTTTGGAAACACTTGTATAAAAGTTATTTAGAAAATCGTAAGATATGTTTTATATTTGATTAATTTTAAAAATTAATTATGTAGTTACCTAAAAAACATATTCTTATTACCAATATTTTATCATTGAGTATGTACGAACAAGAGTTGGTAAAATCTTTGAGTTGATAAAAACGAAAGTAAAAACGAGATTGTTGAAAATTTGAACAAAAACAAGATTCTAAAATTTTGATACATATTATGGTTTCTTTTGTTAACTTGTTACTACTGGATTTGTATTTGTTTAAAAATAATTTATATTATTTGGATTTTAGTATTTTATATAAAGGGAGAATTGCAAAAATACTTCTCAAAGGAGGACATTTTTATCACTGGCCTCATTTTTTGGACAATTTCAAAAAATGCTCCTCATTATTGAAAAATGACCAAAATACCCTTATATTATTATTTATATATATTTTTACAAACTTTTTTCCCGCAAAAAAAAAAGTTTCCCGCCAAAATTTTTTTTTTCACGCCAAAAAAAATTATAAGGGAGTTTATAAAATTTTTTTATAAGAGAGCTTATAAAATTTATAAGGTTATAAGAGACCTTATAAAATTTTAAGGCTTTATGATAGAGCTTACATAATTTATAAGGTTTTATAAGATAACTTATAAAATTTATAAGGTGTTTATAAAAAATTTATAAGATGCTTATAAAATTTTATAGGGTATTTACAAAAATTTATAAGAGACCTTATAAAAAGTTATAAGGCTTTATAAGAGACCTTATAAAATTTAGAAGACTTTATAATATAGCTTATATAATTTATAAGACTTTATAAGAGAGTTTAAAAAATTTATAAGGTATTTATAAAAAATTTAAAACGTATTTATCAAAATTTATAAGGCTTTATATGAGAAGTTATAAAATTTAGAAGGTGTTTATAAAAAATTTATAAGGTGTTTATAAAAACTTATAAGGAATTTATAAAGTGTTTATAAAAATTTTGTAAAAATTTATAAGCTTACTTATAAAAAAATTTTGGCGGGAAGAAAATTTTTCTCGTAATTTTTTTTTTCGAAATTCCATAAAGAAAAAAAGTTTAGCGGGAAATTTGTTTTTGGCGGGAAAAATTTGTAACAATTCTATTGAGGGTACTTTAGTCATTTTTGTATTAATGAGAGACATTTTTGAAAAGATAAATGTCAAAGGTCACTTTTGAAAAGGGGTACACTAAAAGGGGCATTTGTCAAAATTTCTCTTACATAAAACTAGATATGGACCCGTGCGATATATGTGTTTGTTTGTATTAAATAATGCTTAATATATATTTTTAATAATGTCTTAGAATTTAATGCATTTGTAAATTTTGAGATCCAACTTAATAGTAAGATATGACATGCGGAAAATCTCTTTAGTTATCAACTTTTGAAATTCAATTTAATACAATAGCTTATAATAAGATTCGACACGCAGAAGAATCTCGTTGATTACTAACTTATGAAACCCAACAATGTATAATGTGATATTCTACAGTTTTGGATGGTTGAGTTCGACACGTGGAAGAATCCATTTATTACTAACTTTTGAAACCTTTTTTATATATTATGATAAGATTTTAAGCTCATAAGAGTAAAAGAAATAATAACACATTAAATTTAAATTTTTTACTTTTTTTTGTTTTTCTTGATTGCTCTAAATGTAAACAAAAACAAATAAATTAAATTGGATAAAATTTCAAACTAACAATAGTAAAATAAAATAATAACACATCAAATTTAATTTATCACCTTCTTTGTTTGTCTACCTTGAATGCCAAAAAAAATTTTGGGAGTATTTAGATAATTATCTTCTGCTATGATTCTGATTAGAGATATATATCTTATCAGATTATGATCTTTTATAAATATATATTACTCAAAATATCATTTATAATTCTCGTTTTTTGTAAATAATTTTGAGAAATTTTAAGAAATACCATTTTTAGTGTACCCCTTTTCAAAAATTCCCCTTGACATTTATCTTTTCAAAAATGCCCTTCATTAATACAAAAATGACTAAAATACCCTCAATAGAATTGTTACAAACTTTTCCCGCCAAAAAATAATTTCCCACCAAAAAAGAATTTTGTGGAATTCTGAAAAAAAAAGTTTACAGAAAAAAAAATTCTCGCCACAAAAAAAATTTTCCCGGGTTTCTTTCTTCAATATAGGTGACAACGAGCGAGGCAGAGATGGAAGAGATGAATTTCCACCTTGTTGAAGATCTAGTGGTGCTACCCCAAGACTTAAATGAACGCCCAAATTTTTTTATAAGTGCGCTTATAAATCTTTACAAATTTTTATAAACACCTTATAAATTTTTATAAACACCTTATAAATTTTATAAGATCTCTTATAAAACCTTATAAATTTGGATATACACGTTATAAATTTTTAATAAACACCTTATAAATTTTTTAAGTTCTCTTATAAAGTCTTATAAATTATATAAGCTCTATTATAAAGCCTTATAAATTTTATATGCTCTCTTCTAAAGTCTTATAAATTTTTATAAGCTCTCTTATAAATTTTTGTAATTACCTTATAAAATTTTATAAGCACCTTATAAATTTTTTATAAACACCTTATAAATTTTATAAGTTATCTTATAAAACCTTATAAATTATATAAGCTCTATTATAAAGCTTTATAATTTTTATAAGGTCTCTTATAAAACCTTATAAATTTTATAAGCTCTATTATAAAGCCTTATAAATTTTATAAGCTCTCTTATAAAACCTTATAAATTTTATAAGCTCTCTTATAAAGCCTTATAAATTTTATCACTCTCTTATAAAAAAATTTTATAAACTCTCTTATAAATTTTTTTGGCGGGAAAATTTTTCGTATTAATATTCATAATTTTCTTTTTGATAAGGAATATATATACAAAATTCCTTTTAATTTAGGATTATGTGTACAAATAAACATTTGGGAGTATTTAGATAATTATCTTCTGTTAAAATTATGATCACACATATATATCTTATCAAATTAGAATTTTGTATAATTATATATTATTCAAAATATCATATATATATATATAGAGAAATTTTAAGAAATGTCCTTTTTAGTGTATCCCTTTTCAAAAATGCTCCTTGACATTTATCTTTTCAAAAATGCCCCTCATTAATACAAAATGACTAAAATACCCTCAATAGAATTGTTACAAACTTTTCCTGCCAAAAAATAAAAATTTTCCGCCAAAAAAAAAATTCCGCCAAAAAATTTTTTTTTACGGAATTTCAAAAAAAAAAGTTTACCGGAAAAAAAAAATTTCCAGCCAAAAAAAAAATTCCTGCCAAAATTTTTTTATAAGTGCCCTTATAAATCTTTACAAAATTTTTATAAACACCTATATAAATTTTTATAAACGCCTTATAAATTTTTATAAATACCTTATAAATTTTTTGTAAATACCTTATAAATTTTATAAGATCTCTTATAAATCCTTATTAAATTTTGATAAACACGTTATAAATTTTTTGTAAACACCTTATAAATTTT
>OVBA01004767.1:0-22260 GCA_900406435.1 Lepidium aucheri
CGAAATAGGGGGCGAGATGAAAATTGGATGAACTAGAAGGTTGGAGACGGCAGACTATTAACCTAAGTATGCGTTATTACGAGTTGATGTGGAGCTCATGTTTGCTGACATGGAACTAGGCCACTGTATGAAATCATAAGTCCGCCTAAGTAAATCTGCCATTAAAGAGATTGATAAGTTAGTCGTAACTATAAAAACTATTTCAGTAATTTTACAAGTTTTTAAAACCAGCCATCAAACAAATTAAGTCAGGTGAAAACAATAAGTCAGCTGTGATGTAGTATAAACCAGTCGTCACACATACTATTATAGTAATTATTTAGAAATTACTTACTCAGCCAGTACAAGTTGACCTACTAGTAAATCAGCCTCGTTATGGCTGTTTTACTATAAGTCAGCCATCAAAAGATCAATTAACTCAGCCGTAAGTTAATAAATCAGCCACATAAATCAGCCGTATCCTGATTAAGTCAGCCGCATCATAAAGAAAAGTCAGCCAAAGTTTTGGTAAATCAGCCGTGGAAGTAAAAGTCAGCCATGTCTATTGTATTTAAATCAGCCAAAATTTCATAAGTCAGCCAGTACATACAGCTGATTTTAATGGTAAAATCAGCCTACCAAATCATAAGTCAGCTGATTTGTAAACTCAGCCTTCCGCATGTAACTCAGCCATAACTTCACCGAAAAAATCTCAGGCCGAGTTTCATTAATACACGTAGGCAGTTTTGTTGCCACGTATGATTTTTTGCTGATATGGAAAAAAATAATAATGACATTCTTGTAATTACGTTTTTGTTATCAAATGCTTATAAGGGTACTTTGGGTATGGAAAACATAATAGTAATTAAAAATTAATTTATATCAATCTAGTCATTTTTATCAACATGTGTGCTATTTAAGTAACTCTCCCTAGAAATAATAGGATAACATTATAAGAAAAAAGAGAGCATGTGTTACAACAGATTCTAGAGACCAATTGACCTAAATGGAAGTTTTATAGGTTACGGTCCTCTCAAGGAGTTTTGAGGTGAAAAGTCCTTTGTGGATTGTCTTCTCCGATCCAAATGACTTTTTATTGTTTAGTTAATGATTTTTGTGAAGAAATTCTTCAGGTATATAGATGATGACATCCATTATCTAATGAACCATTATAAACTATTCAACTAAATTACTAATATTTTTATAAATATACTAATTGATCTACTTTTGATCTTTCAACCAAACTGTATATGAAAAACCTCTTAAATGAAAATACCTGTAAATAGATAAACATCTTCAGTCTATAACACCGTCAATTTTTTTGCATATTACTTTTAACTCGATAGTACAGTCAAATTTATATAAATTAATAACTTGATAGTAGTAGATGGTAAGTTCACAAAAGACAACCACCATTATATATATTTAGGAATCGAGTTTCACTGCCAACATTATATATGAATTTGGTTAATGGGTCTAGCTCTAGGCTTAAAACCTGATATCCAAAATTTCGAACCAAAACCGACCCGAAAAACAGGAAGCGAACCCAACAAAATATCCGAATGGATCCTAAATTTATGTACCAAAAAAACCAAACCCGAGCCGGAAGTGAATCAAGTACCGAAATTGGTATCTGATAAACTTTTGTTAAATTTAGGTTTTTCTAAACTTATTTCTATTAATTTTTTACTATTTTTGAATTTTCATATGTAAATACCCAAACCCGGATCCAATCTATACCCGAACTGAACTAAACTCGCAAAGTAGAAATATCCAAATGGGTTTGAAATTACTAGATCCAAAAACCCAAACCCGAAAAAACCCAAACCGAACTCGAGACAAAAGCCGAAATACTCATGTCTAAATACACCGATTAGTTGTGATCTAAAAAAACCAAAAAGTTTTATTAGTTTATCAAATATTAATTTGTAGAGATTCTGCTGATTTGGTATTATGATTTGCAGGAAAAATAAGGATGTATATATTTCTTTAGACATAATAAAAGACAATTTAGCACAAAGTAGCTATTGATCTTTTTTTGGTTTTTTTTGTTTAACATAGCTAGTGATCTTGATGATGCTCCTCCAGTTTCTTTCGTGTTCCACAAGAATCTTCTCCAACAACAATTCGTGAGCCAACTCCTTTACTAAAATTACTTGCACATTTTTATTTTTCCTAACCAAATATTTTGAAACTATGTAACATATGCTTTAAAAACTATTACCAAAACATTATCTTTATGCAACTTCATTTTGTAATAGCCTCACTGACATGATCAATCACCCAAAAGTAACTGACCAAGCAAGATAATTCGAATCAAGTCCAGTACGATGTAATGTAATTTGACTTATAAATCTTCAAAACGTTATCTAAAATACAAATCCAGAGTCATAAACCTAGAAAAACAGAGAGGGCTTCTACATCTCCAAAGTTCCTCTACATTTCATCTCAATGCTTTATTCCTGGTAATAAACAATTTTAAGACATCAGAATCAATTCAAGATTCAACATTTCGTATATGATAATAATTATTCATTACCCTGAATCTTTTTCGGCGAAAATCATCCTGATTATAATCCTCATTTCTGTATCCGTCATCTCTGTGATCCATCGCCCTCCTCGAGTTTCGGAAGAATCCAACCTTGTCCCATGTTAGTTCATAGTCTGCCTTTAATCGAGTACCTTCCTGCTCAGATGACAAAAAACAGAAAACATCAGTCTTGTTCATATGCCTAGAAGAGAAATAAACCAAAACAATCAGAAAAAGCTTCAACTATTGAACGTGGTATATAAGATGCGACAGAGCCAGGCCATTGTTTTACATCCGAGTATCTCGATTTGGATACAGTAGCAAGATCTCACAAACACCTAATAGCAGAATCTAGTTTTGCATACAACCAAGTTCAGGATTCAGCAGAACCATATTTTGCAACAGCAGAAAAGGAATAGATATATTTCCACCATCTCAAATTTCCCAAAACATTTGTGGATAATGAACGTAAAATATTTCTTTGCAATATAAATTAATACCTTTTTCATTGAGCGACCACAGAAAGCCTTCATGGCATTCACAAAGTCATTGTACTTCTCGAACTGAACAACAATCTTACAATGGAGACCTGATACCAGGTCTCCACTTTCCTCATCTGCGTCCTTACCTAGATCATCGTCCTCAGCAACATTAAGATTCCTATAGAGGATGAGTTAATGCAGCGGAATATAGCTTTATGTAAATTATCGCTATCACATTTAGGCCAAACCATCTTTGGTACACCAAATCAATGAAACAATCTAATCTGGAGAGTAGAATACCGGGTCACACATAGTACAGCAACTTCTATTACAAGGATTATAATAAGATAATAAAGCAGAGGGATTTAGGTGGAACCATAATTATGAGGTAAGATTTACATACAAATTGTCATGTCATTGGAACTACATGGACAAATTCTGTAGACTGTGCAAATATAATGCATAAAACCAATGAACTTGCATAAGTGAGCCATAGATTAATCTCAACTCTTACAGTGTCACATTCTTAAAACAGATTCCTGAATAGTTCTCTTCTCTCAGATCGAGAACATAATCAAATTGGACATGAAAACTGAAAGAATCTTACCTAATTTTCCCAAAGTTAGAGAAGATTGTATGCGTAGCCAACATTGAAGGCTTCGATGATACTCTTGGCTCTGAAAACCATCTTGATGGCAAACCTCTGAGTATTATCGTATCAGCTTCTCTCCTTCCCTCCCTTGCATGTCCTTCAAAAATACAATCACATCAAAAATGGTTGTAAAATCGTAAAAATCAAGCTCCAAATCAATGAACCCAGATTACCAAAAGCGTAAAATTCCTCCCAATCTTTCTTCAATCTCTCAAAATCATCTGAAATCGGGAGTTCCACACTGAGCTTATACTTAACTCCTTCCAAATTAAGCTCAATACCATTCATTTTCTCCACCAAAACCTTCCTCCAATCAACAAACTTCTGTTCCAATTCCTTCAAATCTCTCTGTCCATCATTCTCCTCACTATCCTTCTTCTTCCTCTTCTTCCCATCGAGAAACCCTAAATCGCGAATAAACAACGATCCATAAGCAACTGCCTCCTCACGCTTCCGTTTCTTTAAGTCCTTGTGACGTCGAACCTCGATATCTTCCTCCCCAACTGTAACGGAAGGTACAACGGAGTTTTTGAGATAATCTATCAAGGATCGTTTGAGCTGCCATTCATCAATGGGTTTCGATACGGAAGGAATCACAGGGTGGATTGTGAGACAGAGCTTGACGCGTGAGACGAGAACGAGTCCATTCTCTTCAATTTCTAGGGTTTCTATCGGAGAGAGCTCTTCTAACGATCGCATTTTCGCCGTCGATGCAAATTCAAAATCGAAACTGGCTCTCCTCTCACAGTCTTTTCGACTTCAGTGTGTTAATTCCGATTTTTTTTTTTTTTTTGGCTATCTTGTTTTTTTTTTAATTGCATAAACGGTCCAAAACTAGAGATTAGTTTGTAATTTAATACTCATATTAATATAAGTCCATGGGACTTTAGCTAATAATGCTTGATTAAAGTTTCTATTTTTTCGTCTTTACATTTACTCAGTTTCTTGTATGAATTGATTTTTTTGTCAGTCTTAATAAGAAGGTTCAAACATTGAATTATATTCTTCATATATCTGGAACTAGCCCGTTGATAATACAACTGTAAAAATGTAAACCATTTTTCACAAAGACTTATCTGCATTTAGGAAAATTCGAATCTTGCTAAAGAAGAACAATTACGATGAGTTTTCAACCAATTGAACCAACTTGATATTTGTTTTGTCTTTCGAACATATTCTACAAAAAAAAGTTAGTCATTACACTTGTAATTTTTTGGGCAAAAATTCATTGCAAAACCTTATAAAGCTATTCACCATAAATTTTAGGAACATCTCCTTTTTATCCAAAGAAAACATTTTGGCATACCATAAATTATGCTTTTAAGGCCTCTACGTAAGAACTTACTTTTACATCCACTAAAGCATTCCAATAGTCCAAAATACTTTTGTGCATCACATTTTTTGGGTAATGCGGCATGAACAAACCTAAATGATGAAATATCATAAGATTTAATCTTCTCACCAAATCCAATAATAATCTAGGATCTTTGATAAAAAAAAATTTATGCAAACTTTTGTCATTACATTTCGATTATTTAATTTTAAGTGAATCTAGTGGATGAGAATGTTTTTCACGATAACGAAAAAAGAGTTGTGTTAATCTAACATTTCACGCATTCCATTTGTCATTTGCGTAAAAAAGGAAAGAACGGAAATAAAATTCAACTGATATGAAATTTCAAATATTTTAGTTAATTACTACGTGTTTCTGTGTTAAGTTATAAGACTCGTCTTCGCTCATTCCTTCTCTTTTTGACGAAGACACACACACAATCAAATCTCTAGTTTTGCACCGTCGTCACCGGATTCGAAATTCCGGTATCTGATTCACCGGGAAACTCCACCGTTATTGGCTACCGGTATTAGTTATCTCCGGATCTAGCGGCTTCCTTTCTTCGTCTAGATCTCGTGCTTTATTCGACTTCGATTCGTTAAGGATTTGTGGAAGTTACGATGGAGGCGATCGATGAGTTGTCTCAGCTTTCGGATTCGATGAGGCAAGCGGCGGCGCTTCTCGCTGATGAAGATCCCGATGAGACCTCTTCTTCTAGACGGCCGGCTACTTCTCTTAATGTTGTTGCCCTAGGGAATGTGGTGGGTTTTTCTCGCTATTGTTGTCTCTTCGATGTGGTTGTATTTGGGTATTGTTTGTTAGTATTTGTGCTGTGATCGAGTGTAGATTTTGGTTGCTATATCGTGGATCTTGTGGATCTCGATGAGGTTTGGTAAAGTGTTCCCATAACCTAGGAGTTTGGTAGGATGCATTCTTCGTTTGTAGCTTGGTTTTTCTTGTAGTTTTATTTATCAGGGATTGTTTGATATTATGAGATTGAAATCATGAGAGATTCATCTAAAGTAGATAGAAAATTCTGCAGAAAGTGTATTATAGTAAGCAAAAATGTATGAGCTTTTCTTGTCAGATTGTAGTTTCTCTGAATGCTATAGGTTTTTTTTCCAATTGAACTCTCTGTTACCTGAAAACTTGTCTGTTGGAAGACGGAAGAATAGATAGCTCTGTGCTTGTGATTGGAATTTATGTTAAGACTTAAGTTATTTCACTTTGCTTGCTGGATCAGGGAGCTGGAAAGTCTGCAGTTCTGAATAGCTTAATTGGACATCCAGTTCTGGTAAGTTGTATATTGAGTGTGCGGGAATTTGTGTATGTCACTATTAGCTGATACACATTCTTGAAGTAACTATCTTCTGTCTGCTACAATTACTGTCCATAGCCAACGGGTGAGAATGGTGCTACACGGGCTCCTATAGTCATTGACTTGAGTAGGGAGGCATCACTGAACAGCAAGGCAATAATTTTGCAAATTGACAATAAATCTCAACAAGTTTCCGCAAGTAAGCTTCCCTATGTGCACATATGTAATTTGGCAATGATTTCTGGAGCTTAATTTTCATGTAAGATACAATGCATTAGATTAATTTCTTTGTAATTTTTTCGTTTGTTTGGACTGGGTATATTGTAGGTGCTCTAAGGCATTCTCTACAGGATAGGCTTAGCAAAGGAGCCTCAGGGAGGGGTCGTGATGAAATATACCTAAAACTTCGTACCAGCACAGGTTTGTCCTTTCTTACAAGCACAGTCATAAATCTAAACCCCATTTATTTGTCAGTTTAACAACGTTTCATATTATCAAAAGTAAGTCGGGTACTGTCCCCTATGTCAGTGAACATTTCAGCTGTAATGAGTTTTACCACCAAGTCTGATGCACTTTAGTGCTTCAACTTTCTTAAACCTGAAGCTAAGTTCTGGAAAGTGGATTATATGTCTAAATGAAGCTCTGACTAACTGACATGTTGTCTTTTTTAATTGCAGCTCCACCTCTGAAATTGATTGATTTACCTGGACTGGACCAGCGAATTGTGGATGACTCAATGGTAAGATTAGGTTCTGCTTGATGTCATTGTTATCCCCCTAATCTACCTTCCAACCATGAAGGGAAACATATATTATGATATTTTTCTTATTGTCTTGTAATTTGTTTCTTTTTTTCTCTTCGCAAGATTGGTGAACATGCACAGCACAACGATGCCATACTGCTGGTTGTTGTGCCTGCTAGCCAGGCATCTGAAATTTCGTCATCTCGAGCCCTGAAAACTGCAAAAGAGTACGATCCAGAGAGTGAGTACACATAAGACTTTGCTTATGGAGACCCTTTGTTATATCTCTAAACTAATCTGGCGACCTTACTATATTTGGTTTAAACAAGTGGATCTAAATTTGTGTATAACCGAAAACATTAACATCACTCTGTTGTTTATAGGTACTAGGACAGTAGGAATTATCAGCAAAATTGACCAGGCAGCGGAGAACCCAAAATCCCTTGCAGCAGTTCAGGCTCTTCTTTCAAATCAAGGACCTCCAAAAACAACAGATATTCCATGGGTTGCACTTATTGGTCAATCAGTCTCAATTGCATCAGCGCAGTCTGGAGGCGGTGAGAACTCTTTAGAAACTGCTTGGCGTGCCGAGAGTGAAAGTCTTAAATCTATTTTGACTGGTGCTCCACCAAGCAAACTCGGCAGAATTGCCCTGGTGGACACCCTTGCTAGCCAGATTCGTAGCAGAATGAAGCTCAGGCTTCCAAATATCTTAACTGGGTATTTCTTCTATCCATATGTTTACTTTAGTATGTCATTTGCAAAAAAAGAAAAAAATGTATTTAGTTTTGCTTCTTTATCTATACGGGTAGTTTAGGGAAGGCTCACAAATTGCTCTATGAAATTTAGGCTTCATTAGCTAGACTTTCAAGCTCATAGTCACTGGTGGTCTTCTCATGAGATATTTTAGCAAGGCTTTGTCCTTGTGCCTTTATCAAGCAGCACACTGGGACCACGTGGGAGCTTAGTTTCTTGAAAAGAAAACAAGTTAAATATTTTAATGGATTCAATAGATTAAAATTAACGTGAAATATCTTCAGTGAAAATGCAATCGAAGGAACAGTATTTAAAAGAACTGGTATGCACAAAAAGGCAGGATCCTTAAAGGAATAGAAAGCAAAAAAGAAAGTTACATGAGGAAATAGTAATGTGAAACTGGATAGGTGTTAGTTTATTTCGCCATTCTTATTGAGTTCTGCAAATAAGAACTTTGCTAACTTGATATGTTTTTTTCATCTCGCAATATGTGATGGCTGTCTTTACTTTTAGTTTTCTGCATAATTATTAAGGAACCTGATTTTGGTTCTTATGAATTCTCTAAATTTGTAATTTAATTTCTTATGTGCACAGACTCCAAAGTAAGTCTCAAATAGTACATGACGAATTAGCAAGGCTTGGTGAACAACTTGTCAGCAGTTCTGAAGGTACAAGGGCAATTGCTTTGGAGCTTTGCCGTGAGTTTGAGGACAAATTTCTTCTTCACTTAGCTGGTGGTGAAGTGAGTATTTTCTTACATAAAGCTGAACGATATTTTAGCCTTTCATTTTTCTCTAGTTTGAGAAAGTGTAGCCTTTCATTTTCTCTAGTTTTAGTGGAAAAATTGTGGTGAGTTTAAATATAGACGACAAAGAATTCAGGAAGGTCGTCTTATTTCATCTAGGATTTCACGAAAGTAATGTTGGATGTGTACTTCATATATTTCAGTGGAAATGTTTTGAATTGCATGTCTTGTGGTTTCATGGAGATCAGTTTATTTTTGTTACTTACAAAAGTTTGGTTCAGGGAAGTGGTTGGAAAGTTGTTGCAAGTTTTGAAGGAAATTTCCCAAACCATATCAAGAAGCTCCCATTGGATAGATATTTTGACTTGAACAATGTCAAAAGGGTGGGTTTTTTTGTGCCTCGACTTCTACGAAGACGTTAAAGTTTTAGCCTGGATTTTGAAAGATTGTTTTCTAAATGTTTCAGATCGTGTTAGAAGCAGATGGTTATCAACCTTATCTTATATCTCCGGAGAAAGGGTTGAGATCGTTAATAAAGACTGTTCTTGAGTTGGCTAAAGACCCAGCAAAACTTTGTGTTGATGAGGTGTGTGCATGTCAGTGTTAATAGCTTATCTGGTGTTGTCTTCCTCTAAATTGAGCTGTGGATTAAAATTCAGAAATTTGCTAAATAGTGAAACATCGGCCTTGAGTCGTCACACTGGTCTGTTGAACACATTTCGCTATTATAATGATTGCTAAACTGGTTGCTAAACTTCATTTTTATTCTATAGAATTTCGAACCTGGTTGCTAAACTGTCTCATTATTTGCTGAGCTAATATGGTCTGATCTTGTGTTTAGGTTCATCGAGTGCTTGTTGACATAGTTTCAGCTTCTGCGAATGCCACACCTGGTCTTGGGAGATATCCTCCTTTTAAGAGAGAGGTATGTTGCTTACACTGCTCATTCAGTAGGATTTTTCATTTCAGTAAGCTATTCCGTTTCTTAAATAATCATCAACCAGGTTGTAGCTATAGCAAGTGCCGCACTTGATGAATTCAAAAGTGAAGCAAAGAAGATGGTAGTTGCACTAGTTGATATGGAGCGTGCGTTTGTACCACCTCAGCACTTCATCCGACTTGTACAAAGAAGGTAACATCAGCTCCTTTCTTCTCTTTTCGGCTGTCATTTTGATTGGTGTTATCATATTCAAACAAATTGATCATTATCTTAATTTCTTTCTTTTAATGGGGTTTTAAACGTTTTCAAATAGATCTACTTTTGTGGTGTCCTACTTTTTATATATTTGCCTGAACTTGTCTTTTCCCATACTTTCACTCCAGCTACAAAATCAACCTTTCTTAACAGTCCCATAACTGCAGCGTATGTCGCAAACGTCCTATTATTTACAATATACATGTTAACAAAAGTTCTAATGTTTTGTTTTTTGATGCATATCATACCTCACTATTGATTTGATGATACGGTTTACTATATTTATCAGAATGGAAAGGCAGCGTCGTGAGGAAGAGCTTAAAGGCCGTTCCTCCAAAAGGGGACAAGATGCAGAGCAATCTCTTTTAAACAGGGTTTGCCTCTATCTTAGAATCAAACTGGATTCTCTTACTCCGATAGTGCTTTCTACCTCTATATGAAAGTACATAATGTAACAACTCTAGTCTCTGCTTGTAAATCAGGCAACTAGTCCTCAGCCGGATGGGTCATCAAGTGGTGGTAGTAGTTTGAAGTCATTGAGAGACAAATTTATGCCGCAAGATAAAGATAAGGATAAAGATAAAGAAAAAGAGACGCCGGAGGTCTCTGGTCTGAAGACGGCTGGACCTGAAGGGGAAATAACAGCAGGTCCTTATTTTATTTTATTTTTTTGTTAAAGGGTTCAGCAGGTCCGTATTTTAATATATCTCTATGAATTTATTTTTGCTTACATCGGTCTTCCTTGCATTGTCTGCCTTTTCTACTCCTAAGGTTTTCTATCTGTTCAATTGCATGATTTGTTTTTCTTTTCTATTATTTTTTTTTCTTTCTCATTTAAGCTTTTAGTGCCAGAGGATCAGCTTTTCTTCATATTGTTGATAAAATAGCAAATTTCCAAGTCTATTCTTCATGTCCAATGTTCTGATACCCTTTTTATTGCCTGTACTAACATAAATTTTACTCTATCATGCAGGATACTTAATGAAGAAAAGTGCAAAGACAAATGGGTGGAGTAGGCGATGGTTTGTTCTGAATGAAAAAACTGGAAAGGTTAGCGTTTATCACAAATTTTTGTCAAGATTTGATCCAAATTTTTGGAGAACAAAGCTGTGTGCACTTTAATTGTAACTGTAGTTTAGCAATTTGCCATCCCTACAACTTTACTCTCTTTTATAGATCTTTATATAATTGTTATTGAAGTGATCTCCCTTTGCTATTGCCTTTCTTCAGCTTGGTTATACGAAAAAACAAGAAGAAAGAAACTTCCGTGGCACTGTAACTTTGGAGGTATCAGTCTTACTTTTCTTTGGTCTTAGATTTAAATGCAACTAGAAGAGGTGTGATGGGGTTTCCATGTATTTGTGTTGCTCTCGACCTGGTCCTTGGGGCAGAGTAATATGAGTATTTGTAATATGAATCCAACACCGTAAAGCATTTTCTTACCATTGCTGCATGATGAGCAAACGTAGATGCTTCATAATGATATTTAGCTTTTTACACTTTAACCGAGGTACACGTATATTCAATTCTTTGTCTCATAAGACTCTTAATCTGCTCAGGAATGCAGTATCGAAGAAATTCCTGATGATGAAGGAGAAAAATCAAAGGGTTCGAAAGATAAGAAATCAAATGGACCTGATTTAAGAGGACCTGGCCTTGCATTTAAGATAACTTGCAAGGTTCCATATAAGACTGTACTTAAAGGTATGTTAAGCGATTATCAAAATTAATTGTGTTTTTTATATGAGCAACTACTCAAAAAACTCTTACATTGCAGCTCACAATGCACTGGTTCTCAAGGCCGAGAGCATGGTTGATAAAAATGAATGGATTAATAAGCTGCAAAAGGTTATCCAGGCCCGAGGAGGGCAAGTAGTGAGTGGCGCTTCCATGAGACAAAGTCTTTCAGAAGGTTCACTTGTAAGTCACGATCAGAAACTATCTACTTGTTCAGTGATTATTCTTTTTACCTTCCTCTTAGAAGTTTAAGCTATGCAAAGTACGTGTTAGCTGATATTCTATATGGCTCGAAACGCTCATTCCAGAAAAAAAAGATTAAAAAAATATGTTATTTCGTAAAATCTGATGTTTTTTTTGGGTCGTACTAAAAGAACATAGCTTTGTTTGGACATGTATATCATTTAGTTTCCCTAATGTGGTGGTAATGACGATTTTGCTTTGGTTGTTTACTCTGCTTTCCTTTGTCAGGATAAGATGGTTAGGAAACCAGCTGACCCGGAAGAGGAATTACGGTGGATGTCCCAAGAAGTACGGGGTTACGTTGAAGCTGTTCTCAACAGCCTAGCTGCAAATGTTCCAAAGGTGGACTAATTAGTTGTCTTGTAGATCTTTAATAGTTCATCTCCATCTCGCTTTTTCTTATTTGATCACAATACGTAAATCCGTGGCTTCAACAGGCTGTTGTTCTTTGTCAAGTGGAGAAATCAAAGGAAGACATGCTGAATCAGCTATACAGTTCTATCAGGTTTCTTCATTTGCATTATTAATATGTAACATCATTACCCGCTGTAATTTGTTTCTTATTTCTCTCCTGCTGGTATTGATCTGCAGCGCAATAGGTAACGAGAGGATTGAATCGTTGATTCAAGAGGATCAGAACGTGAAAAGACGAAGAGACCGTATTCAGAAACAGTCCTCTCTTCTTTCAAAACTCACAAGGCAGCTTAGTATTCATGATAACCGAGCAGCTGCTGCTTCAAGCTGGTCTGACAGTAGTGGCACTGGTATATATATACACAAACATCTGCCCTTTCAATTAATATTATGCTAATATGCAACGGCAATGGAATTGATTCGATTTCATTTGTTCTTATTTGCAGAAAGCAGCCCAAGAAACAATGGAGGGTCTTCAGGAGAGGATTGGATGAATGCATTCAACGCAGCTGCTGGTGGAGCTGACTCATTGAAGAGGTACGGATCTGGTGGTCATAGTCGTCGTTACAGCGATCCAGCTCAGAACGGTGAGGATTCTTATGGATCTAGTGGCAGCACCCGTCGCACCACGCCAAACCGACTCCCACCAGCACCACCACAGACTGGATCATCGTACAGGTATTAGAACCTGTTTGATTGAGAACCAAAAAACACATTCTTTTTCTTTCCTTTTTGGGTATTGGTCCCTATCTTTGGGACTAAATTTTCGTATTTCATTCACTAGTTATAAAAGAAAAAGAATGATAATGATGATTATATGATGTACTTGCGTGTGTTTGTAGATAGATATTTTTAGACATATAAGTTTGGTCTCATTTGGTCATACGCCTTTGTTTTTTAATCACTTCTTTTTCTTTTTTTGGCATCTAATATTGGAAAAAAGGATTTGTAATTTTTCCATTTATTGAGCAATCTTAATAGCTTATATTGATCGATTTATCATTTCACCATGGATACAAGATGACAGATCATATTCAACACACAAAAAAAAGCAACAAAAAAAAAAAGCGCTATGAAATTTAGATAAATGGTCACAAAGAAAGCATGAAATAAACTCTCCAAGGACTGGTGCTTGCATAATGTGGTGTGCGGAAAAATGTTAGATAAAGAACGTTTGCATAATGTGGTGCGCAGAAGAATGTTAGATAAAGACACGTCCAATTTTTCTTTGAAAGGGAGGAGGACATGGATGCTATAGTCAGGATGCAACCTTTGTTATATAATGGATGGTTGGTGGCTGCAAAAAAGTGGGTGAATAATCAATCCCTAAGGCCACTGAACAAGGTTTATCTATAGGTACAGATTCGCCACCTCCCAATCCAATATGCATTCGAAAAAGTGGTACATGCTCTTGGTTCTTTTGTTGGTGAAGTTCTAGACATTGATATAAATAACCCTTCGATTACTCGCCCTTCCTTATTCGAGCCAAAGTGAGTTTTAACATTGGTGAGAGATTAAAGTACTACATGGTTGTTTACTGTCAAAATGATGAGAGATTCCACATTCAATATTATTATGAGTGGGTTGCGAGACTATGTTTCAACTGTCAGAGAATCACACACTCAACCACATTCTGCACTCACGTTCTCATCCCGATGGACTACTTTCTTTATTCGGAGCACCCAATGCCGGCCCACACAGTCTCTCCTGACAATGGCAGATCGACGATTGGTCAAACTCTCCAGGATCATTGGTGTCTCAGCCGCCTCTTACACACACTGCTGGAAACGTGGAACAAGCTCTCGACATGTACAACACTAGAGTTACTATTGAGGCCATCCTCAATAATCCAAGTGACATTTTTATGGCGGATGTTACATCAGACCCTATCGACCTAGAACTGACAATACCAAATGAGACTTCTGACCCACTACTCCACAACTCACCGGTTAACACTGGTCCTGATCATGATAGTTCCATCAAGTCTAGTGAACCCAAGCAGCCAGAGGAGGTCCGCAAACAATCAAAGAAACTTGACGATTCCAAGAAAGATTTGAAGATTAACTCCTAATGCTTTTCATGATCTTTTGTATGGTTAAAACCTTTAAATTCCTTTTCAATAAGTGTTAGTATCTTTTTTGGTTTATCTGAACTCTCTCTCGAATGTCTTATCTAGGCTCCGATCTTTTATTTCGCTACAAGTAGAGGAGATGATCTCACCTTGTACAAGGTTTGAGGCTTTTAAACCTCTAATTTACCTTAATAAAGTGTCATTGTGAGAAAAAAAAAAAACTTTCTCCAAAAATTTATTGTCAACTAGCCCTTGTAATCGAATCCTGTGTCTAAGGATTCCTCCATTAACCCACCTATCCTCGGTTTTCCATATCTGGTCCACATGTCATCGGCTTCCCATATTTTGAAGCTGTATTTTGTAAAATCGATGTCAATTTGGTCATTTTTATGCAAAAGATAACCATTCTTTCCCATATCCAATATTTTGTTCTCACAAGTTGTTGGTTCAATTTTTCTGGTCAATTAATGTTTTTTTTTTTTTTTTTTTTTTTTTTTTTTTTTTTTTTTTTTTTTTTNTTTTCTTTTTATTGTTACATATTGTCAGTGTTCGCTACTCTCGATCATTTGTTTATTGTTCCTGATGGACCAATGTTATTAAAATACAAAATGACAAGTTGTAACTTGTTGGGTGTTGTTGGATACTTAGCCTTCGAGACTTTCTGGCCAAAGTTTTGTCAGTAGGTGTTGACTTGGAGTCAAGTTTTGTAATCGATCGTTAAGAGACACAAACATCAAATCGCATACTTCTTCATACAGATCACTTGGGTGAAAGCGATTTACAGAAGGTGATTATTGTTTATGTAATTACTTTTGTTTCTTTAGTTTTTTTTATGTGGAAGAAACTGCTTTGCATATTTCTTATTATTTTGATATTCTTCATGCCATTCTTCATAGATCTGTTGATTAAAATTTCAAAAAATACTTTATCGCATTCTGAATGATCTGATGGACCAAGATTTCGTGTGATAATTGACAACTACTTTCATGGTTAATCAGCAGATTTATGGCTGAGACATCTTTGTCTTTTGGAGTTCAGAAGCTGTGGGATCTCCTTGTCCGAGAATCTGAACGACTTAAGGGAGTTGATGAGCAACTCAATGAACTCAAAAGTAATCTGAACTTACTTAGGTCCTTCTTGAAAGATGCAGATGCTTAGAAACATTCAAGTGCGACGGTGAGAATATTTGTGGAAGAGATCAAAGAAATTGTTTTTGACACAGAGGATTTAATTGAAACGTTTCTTCTAAATGAAGAGCTTAGAAAAACAAGTGGCATCAAGCAACGTATGGGAAGACTTTCCTACATTATTGTGGGTCGCAGGAAATTTGCTTCAGATATGGGAGGCATAAGTAAGAGGGTCTCCAAGGTGATCTCGGTATGCAGAGTTCTGGAGTGCAACAAATGATTGTCGAAGGCGGTGAGTATTCACATCCTATACAAGAACGACAAAGGGAGATGCGGAAAACATTTTCTAGCAATAATGAAAAACATCTTGTGGGGTTGGAAGAGAATGTGAAGAAATTGATTGGCTATTTGGTGGAGAGAAATAGCATTCAAGTAGTTTCTATAACTGGGATGAGCGGTATCGGTAAAACTACCCTGGCTCGACAAGCGTTTAATCATGAGATGGTGAAAAACCATTTTGATGGTATTGCGTGGGTGTGTCTTTCACAACAATTTACACGGAAATATGTGTGGGAGACTCTCTTCCATAAGCTTGGTTTATAATATGAGTGAAGAAGAGCTCCAAGAAAAACTCTTTCGATTGTTGGAAACTAGTAACTCTTTAATTGTCTTAGATGATATATGGAAAGAAGAAGATTGGGAGAGGATCAAGCCTGGGTTTCCACCAAACAAAGGTGACATCATTATTCTCAAACTTTAACTACATGTGATTAAAAATATATAGAACATGAAATTTCTTTTTGTTTAAAATATATTGCAGAATGGAAGGTACTACTTACTTCTCGTAATGATAGAGTGGCCTTACATGCAGATCCAACATGTGTCACTATCAAACCACAATGCCTAACCCCTGAAGAAAGTTGGACACTTTTTCAAAGCATAGCATTTCCTTTATCAAAAGACATAGAAGGTAAGCATTCAAGAGAGACATTTTTGATGTTACTCAAATATAAAAACTACATTTACATCTAGTTGCATCATATTTTGATTTGAAAGTCCAAACATTACATGGTAATGTTGCGAAGAATATAAGGTTGATGTAGAAATGGAAAAGATGGGTAAGCAAATGATCAAACATTGTGGAGGCTTACCATTGGCTATCAATGTGCTAGGAGGTTTGTTAGCTGCCCAACACACATTAAGTGAATGGAAAAGAGTATGTGAGAATATTGGATCTCACATCGTCGGAAGGACTAGCTTAGACAGAAACATCAGTTCAGTTTATCATATTTTGTATATGAGTTATGAAGAGTTGCCTTTTCATTTGAAGTACTGCTTCCTCTACCTTGCCCATTTCCCTGAAGATCTTAAAATAAATGTGAAAAAATTGGCATATTTTTGGGCCGCAGAAGGAATGCCAGAGCTTGAGAATTATGAAAGTGCAAGCATTCTAGATGTTGCATATAACTGCATAGAAGAGTTGGTTATGAGAAATATGGTTATTTCTAAAAGAGACATGTTGACTTCGAGATTTGAAAAATGTCACTTGCATGACATGATGAGAGATGTTTGTCTTCGTAAAGCCAAAGAAGAGAAGTTCTTACGCATTGTTCCTGGCACATCAAGTACAAACAGTGAATCTCGCAGACTTGTTATTCATACGCATACTGAAACATTTAATATGGAGGGGGAGATGAAGAATCCAAAACTTAGATCTCTCTTATTCATTAGGAACTACAACGTGATGACGAAGATGATATCAGATTTATTGTTTACAAGACTACAGTTGTTAAGGGTTTTGAATCTCTCTTTTGCAAGGTTTGAAGAAGGAAAGTTACCCTCCGGCATTGGGAATCTCATCCACTTGAGATATTTAAGTTTATTTATGGCAGAACTATCTCGTCTACCTTCTTCTATGCGGAATTTGAAGAAGTTGCTCTATTTAAACCTACGAGTGTCCACACTGTCTCATATCTACATTCCCAATTTCTTGAAAGAGATGCGAGAATTAGAATACCTTGCTCTTCCTAGTGTAATGCATGATAAGGTAAAGATGGAATTGGGTTGTCTAGTCAAGTTGGAGACGTTGATAAATTTTTCAACAAGAAATAGCAATGTGAATGATCTTCATGGAATGACAAGACTCGAGACTCTCACAATTAATTACAATGGCGAGTGTACAATGGAAACTCTATCTTCATCTCTAAGTGGACTGGATTGTGTGCATCTCAAACAGCTGGAAACACATATGCCAAATTTATTTGATGAACAACGATATCTTTCTCATCTTACAGCCATTCATCTAAAAGCTTGTCATTTGAAGGAGGATCCGATGCCAATTTTAGAGAAGTTTCTTCAGTTGAAAGAAGTTGAGTTGTTTCCTCTATCTTTCTGTGGGAGTAGAATGGCTTGCTCGCGCAGTGGGTTTCCTAAATTACATGATCTATCCTTTGCTATATTAAAAGAATGGGAAGAGTGGGTAATAGAAGAAGGCTCCATGCCCTGTCTTCATGCTCTAACTATATATCATTGTCCAAAATTAAAAGAGATACCTGACGGGTTAAAATTTATCACTTCCTTGAAAGAACTGAAAATCTACACAGATCCTTTGGCTATAGATGAAGAATGGAAGGATAAATTGTCAGAAGGAGGAGAAGATTACTACAAAGTCCAACACATTCCTTCTATTAAATTCTCCACGTCCTGCTGCTATTGATGAGTCTCTCAGAAGTTACTCACTATATGTACAAGGTAATATGTTGTAGGATGCATTCTTCGTTTGTAGCTTGTTTTATTTGTATTTCTCTTTATCAGGGATTGTTTGATATTTTAAGATTGAAATCATGAGAGATGTCTTTGTTTCTTCAACTTTCTGTAGGTTTGATCCTATTATTAACATGTCATCAACATACAAGCAGAACATTACATATTCTGACTCAAGTCTTTTACTGAATATGCATGATCTCCTGTATTCGGTTTGAATCCATTCTCAATCAGAACCTACTGAATTTTTCAAACCACTTCTTAGGTGCTTGTTTCAATCCACAGAGTGATTTCTTCAGTCTACATACTTTATTTTCTTTCCCTTCAGTCACAAAGCCTTCTGGTTGTTGCATGTAGATTTCTTCATCTAAATCACCATTCAAGAACACTGTCTTAACATCCATTTGGTGTATCACCAGCTTGTGTGCTGAAGCAGATGCTATAAGTATTCTTATTGAAGCTATCTTAGAGACTGGAGCATAGGTGTCGAAGAAATCCACACCTTCTTTTATGAGAATAACCCCGAACTACTAGCCTGGCTATGAATTTATCTAAGGTTCCATCTGTTTTCAACTTCTTCTTTAGTATCCACTTGCATTTCAAAGCCTTACAGCCACTGGGTAAATCCACAACTTCCCAAGTGTGATTTGTGACTATGGATTCGTATTCACTGTCTATTGCTTCCTTCCAAAATTGTGAGTCAATTGACTTTATTGCTTCAGCATAAGACATAGGTTCTTCTTCTAAGAGATAAGTGAATACAAATTCTTCACTCAACTCATCTTCTTCTACTAAGAAGTTGATTATAAAGTCTGTCCCAAAGTCATTTGCAATTCTCGTTCTCTTGCTTCTTTAAACTTCCGTGTCATTCAACATCTCTGAACTATTCCTTTTCTGTGTGCTAGCTTCAAATTCGTGACTGGACTAACACTAGAGGTAGATAGAGGAGTCTGTATTATGTTCTTCTTGACGGGAAAAACGTCTTCCAAAAACTCTACATCTCTTGATTCTACAACTTGACTCAACGTCATTGTAGCTTTGTCAAAGAGAATGCATCTGTAAGCAGCACTGTTATTGGCATAGCCTATGCAGATTGTATCTTGAGTTTTTGATCCTATGTTGCTTCTTTTAAAGTCCGGCAATCCAACTTTAGCCAAGCAGCCCCATGATTTCAGATAATTCAAGTTTGGTGGGTAACCCTTCCAATGTTCATAAGGAGTTCCTTGAATTCTCTTATGTGGGACTCGGTTGAGAATGAAACATGCTGTGAGAACTGCTTCCCCCCACATTTGATCACACAGACCTGAGCTCAAGAGCATTGCATTCATCATGTCCTTAAGCGTTCTATTTTTCCTCTCTGCGATTCCATTTTGTTGTGGTGAATAAGGTGCTGAAGTCTCATGGATTATACCTTCATTAATGTATAGACTTCTGAATTTTTCTGACATGTATTCTCCTCCTCTATCTGATCTCAGTCTTTTAATCTTTATGTTCATTTGATTTTCCACTTCATTCTTGTACTGAACAAAGACATCAAATGCTTCATCCTTCAATTTCAGTAGATACACACGAGTAAATATAGAGCAGTCATCTACAAAGGTGATGTAATAACTCTTTCCTCCTCTACTGGGTCTGTTTTTAAAATCTGCTATGTCTGTATGAATTAGTTCTAGAACAGTGGAAGAACGAGTGATTGGATTTCTGAATGGTAACCTAGCATGTTTTGCTTCTACACAGATTTCACATCTTAATGTATTGAAGTTTACTGAACCGTGAATCATATTTGCTTGTTTCAGTTTTTTAACAGATTTAGCATTCAAGTGACCAAGTCTACTATGCCATAAATCATAACTTGAAACCGAGTAAGCAGAATCAATCCCTTTATTCACTTCATCAATTTCCAATACAAAAAGAATACCACAGCAGTAAGCTTTCCCCCACATAGTTCCCATTCTTAGACAAGATTAACATTCCACTCTCTATGGTCTGTTTCACCTCAGCATTCATCAAAAGAGCACTAGAAACTAAGTTCCTACGCATATCAGGTACAAAGAGTGTTTTAGTCAAAGTAAGAGATCTCCTTGAAGACATTTTCAACTCAACTTCACCATTCCCTTCGACTTTCAGAGCTCTTGCATCTCCCAAATACACTGTGTTACTCCCATTGTTTTCCAAGTTCTTGAACAAAGACCTTTCGTTGCAGATATGCCTTGTAGATCCTGAGTCAATGATCCATTCAACTTTATCAGTAGCAGCATGAACTTCTGTAACCACAGCAACAATGTCCTCTGTCAAGTGAGCTTGAGATTCTTCTTTTGGTTTCCAAGGCAGCTTGCATTCGAATTTCTTGTGACCCATTTTCCCACAGTTCCAGCATTTCATCTTCTTTTTGAACTCCTTAGACTTTTTCTGTGAAAGCTTTTCTTCTTTGGATTTCTTCTTTTCTTTCCAATTGCCTTTTCCTTTTCCATTTCCTAAAGCACTTTCCACAAGGTTTGCATCAGTTTTGAATGAGTTAGATTCAGAGTTCATACCTTGGTACATTTTGTTAGCTTCTTCGATTAGTATGTCTGATAAAAGCTCATGAAAATTCATCCTTTTCTTCTCATGTATCAGTTTAGAACGATATTGACTCCATGAATCTGGCAATTTGTCAATCAGGACTAAAGCTGCAAGTTGTTCATCAATGTGCATTCCTTCTGCTTGGATTTTAAAAACTATGGCTTCATAGTCGTGAAGCTGTTCCATAATCGGTTTGTTTTCTTGAATCTTGAAGCAAGTCCACTGAGAGGTAACATATTGCTTTTTGCCCTCATCTTCGCCTCCATACTTCTTCTTGAGATTCATCCAAATTTCTCTTGCAGAATCATAACCCACGTAGATATCGAACAGTTCCTCAGAGAGGTGTCTGATGATATGGCCTCTGCAAGTTCGGTTGTGATCTACATAAGAGCCATCTCTTTTATGTGTCTTTGAGACTTCTTTATCCGCAACTGAGCCATCTTTTGTGTCTTTCTTCGATTGAGTCTTGACTTTACTAGAATCATCATCACCTTTCTCTGATTGAGCCTCGATTTCACTTGAATCTTCATCGTCTTTTGCAAAATCTGCAGATTAGAGAGTACATAATCGAGCCCCGTTTCTTGGAAGAAAGAGGAGCTCCTCCGACCATCTTCTATATATAGTTGATTCCGGTGAGAGGCTGGAGCTTGGACAGATCTGGTACTATCCCGTTCTTCGTCATCGATTTTATTTGCTTAAGATTGTTAGCGAAGATAGCAATCGAACAAAGAAGATGAAGCAAGAAGATTTACAAAGAGAAGAAACAAGATAGAAAGAAGAGAATAGAAGACAGAGATGAAGAAACAGAGCCAGCTAAGAGTGTCTGAGCTTAAGCAAATAATCCTCTCTCTCCGGTGTAGATCAAGAGAGGTTTTGCTCAGAGCTTTGACTCTGATTACTCACGAAATATAGCACCTAGTTTCGTGAGCCATTGTTGCAGAGAAATCGAAGAAGTGTTCACAGAAGGGAAGAAGAAGATATATATCAGATGATGTTTATATATGGGGAAAACGGCCAAAACCTACATAAACTTTTGACGTCGTGCCAATTCATACACGAAGTTGTGTGCCAGACATAAACCTAAGTTTATTGATAAAAATTATAAATTTCATACACGAACTATTATTTTTCGGCCAAAATCAATGTTGACCGTTATCTCTGTTAGTCAACCGTTAACGTGACACGTATATGGCTGAACACGTGACACGTGTACGGTCAAATAAATTTTATTAAAATAAAATCAAAATAAATTAAAATAAACTATAATACATTGTAATAAATTATAATAAATTATTTTAAATTAAAATAAATTGAAATAAATTAAAATAAATTATAGTAAATTAGAATAAATTATTTTAAATTGAAAATAAAATGAAATAAATTATAGTAAATTATAATAAATTAAAATAAATTATTTTAAATTGAAAATAAATTGAAATAAATTAAAATAAATTATTTTAAATTGAAGATAAAATAAAATAAATTACATAAAATAGAATAAAATAAAATAAATACATTAAATAAATAAAAATAAATAAAAGTATAAAAATTGAAATAAATTAAAATAATTTGTGATAAACTAAAATTCTGACGTTTTAGTAGGTATGTTGT